>CAUYTI010090297.1:0-12341 GCA_963575145.1 Galago senegalensis
GGCGCCCGCCACAACGCCTGGCTATTTTTTTTTGGTTGCAGCCATCATTGTTGTTTGGCGGGTCCGGGCTGGGGATTCGAACCCGCCACCTTAGGTGTACGTGGCTGGCGCCTTAGCCGGTTGAGCTATAGGCGCCGAGCCTAGGAATTTTTCTAAAGGATAAACTCACACTTATGCAAAAGCATAATATTGTGGGCAACCTAAAAAATGTCAATAAACATTTTAAAAAATTAGTTAAATAATTTATGGTATGTTTATCAGCTACTTCTATGCAGCTATTAAAAAGAATACATACTAATATATAATATCTCTAAGATATATTAAGTTAAAGAAGTATGGGGAAAAACAGTGTAAAAGGGGGGACAAAAAGGACAAACATACTTATTTGATTGTACATGCACAAAATCACAAATACGTAAGAAATGAGTTTAACATTGATTGCATGGGCAGGGAGAGAGAACAAGGGAGAGTATGGAGGTGAACTAGGAGATTGGGAATTGAGGGTAAAAAAGAGATTATTTCCAGGGCTGTTGCTTACACAACTTTACTGGGAACCATTTACATTGTAGTCCACAGTTTTTATCTCCAAGGTCTACCAATTATATAGACTACAGTGTGAACTGCTGCTCTCTGGAAATGTTCAGTGAGGTGGTCCGGTTATACATACACATTCAGACTTTTAAGATTTTAAATCATGTGCATGTATAATCTATTCAGAATAAGTAAATTTAAAACACTACGTATCAGGCAGGGTAGTCACGAAGTAGAGGCCAGTAAATTACGGCCTGCAGACCAAATCTGTCTGACCTGGCTAGATATGCTGCATAAAGGAAGTTTCACTGGAATTCAGCCATACTCATTTGTTTACATACTGTCAATAGCTGCTTTCTCACTACAATGGCAGAGCTGAGTAGCTGTGAAAGAAACCATACTGCTATAGAATGTCTAAACTTTTCACTGTCTATACTTTTAGAAAAAAGGTTTGTTGACCTGTTGTAGCGATTATATGAGGAGTGTGTAGCATAAATTTGATACTCAACAAATTTTAACTCCCTTGTTTTATCCCAAAATAAATAGTTAAAGAAAAAAATTTTCATTTTTCAAATATGTGACACATTAATTTTAAAAATACATCACAAAACCATGCCTCACCGTATCGGTGTCAATGGAAACTCTGAGTCCAATTTTATTCATTCCATTACTCTTTAGAGTTTTCAAGTGAGGGCAAAGTGCAGCACTACAAGCCATGGCTATTTCTTTTGCAAACTGATGACAGGTTGATAAAATTGATAAATCCTGGTCCTTTGCAAAGTAGAACACCTGAAATATATTTAATTGTGAAATGTCATGATTAAAAGTAACTTTAAAACCTCAAAATTGCTTCTTTAAACTTTAATAAAATTCCATTGTAAAGTACCATGAAAATCACTATTGAGGGAATTCTTTATTCATAGCTTGATTTATACTATAAATAAAAACTAAAAACCAAAGGTTATGGAATATGGGAATGGCTCAGTTATTTTTGCCATAAATTAACTTGTAGTAATGAAAGCCTTGTTAACTTAAGTTCAGAGAAGGGTACTAATGAATCCGTGCTATTGAGACATCTACTGGCTCGGTGCCTGTGGCTCAAGTGGCTAAGGCGCCAGCCACGTACACCTAAGGTGGCGGGTTCGAATCCAACCCAGGCCCGCCAAAACAACAATGACAGCTGCAACCAAAAAAAAAAAAAATAAGTGGGCGTTGTGGCGGGCGCCTATGGTCTCAGCTACTTGGTGGGAGGCTGAGGCAGGAGACTCACTTGAGCCCGGGAGTTGGAGGTTACTGTGAGCTGGGATGCCACGGCACTCTACCCTGGGGGTTACCTTGAGGCACTGTCACAAAAAAAAAAAAAAAAAAAAAGACATCGACTTACAGTTAAGATAAATAAATAATATCCTATAGTTTCTATATTCCTTATAGTTTTATCTGTCTTGCACTTGCGTAAAACACAAAGAGTACATAAAAAATGAACATGAGGAGGAATAAGGAGATAGATTAAGGGATTGGGTGTCCATAGTTTGTATCCTCTTAAAAAGATAGAAACTTTGGCTAGGCGCCTATAGCTCAACAGGCTAAGGCGCCAGCCACGTACACCTAAGGTGGCGGGTTCGAATCCCCAGCCCAGACCCGCCTAACAACAATAATGGCTGCAATCAAAAAATAGCTGGGCGTTGTGGCGGGTGCCTGTGGTCCCAGCTACTTGGGAGGCGGAGGCAAGAGACTCACTTGAGCCCAGGAGTTGGAGGTTTCTGTGAGCTGTAATGCCACTGCACTCTACCCAGGGGAACAGCTTGAGGCTCTTTCTAAAAAAAAAAAAAAAAGGCACAGCCCCTGTAGCACAGTAGTTACAGCATTGGCCATATATGCCGAAGCTGGCGGGTTCAAACCCAGCTTGGGCCAGCTGAGCGACAGTGACAGCTGCAACAGAAAAATAGCTAGGCGTTGTGGCAGGCACCTATAGTCCAGCTACCTGAGAGGCTGAGATAAGAGATAATGCTTAAGCCCAAGAGTTGGAGGTTGTGGTGATCTGTGATGTCAGGGCACTCTACTGAGGGCAACATAGTAAGACTCTGTCTCAAGAAAAAAAAAAAGAGGGGTGGCGCCTGTGGCTCAAAGGAGTAAGGCACCAGCCCCATATACCGGAGGTGGCGGGTTCAGACCCAGCCCTGGCCAAAAACTGCAAAAAAAAAAAAAAAAAAGAAAAAAAAAGAAAATTATAAATTAATTTATAATTTTATAGTAATTTAATAACCTGTCATATTAAATTTGTTTTTTCTCTTTTATGCTAGTTGGAAATGGAGGATGAAGATACAATTGATGTGTTCCAACAGCAGACAGGAGGTGTCTACTAAAAAGGGAACCTGCTACTTTACTCCAGAACTCTGTTATTATAGACCAAGATGACATTCTCAATTAGAAAACTGCAATTTGGTTCCACCACATCCTGACTACTACAGTATAGTTTTCTCTATTCTTTTCATTTTCCCCTTCCCTATTCCTTTATTGTACATAAAGTAACTGGTGTATGTGCACAAGCATATTGCTTTTTTTTTTTTTAAACTAAATGGCCAACGATATGTTTTGATTGACATCAGGTGGAGATGGGTTGGGGAAAAATATTGGTTCTGTGAAAATACCCCCTTTTCTCCATTAGTGGCATGCTCATCTGCTCATCTGCTCTTATCTTTATATTCCAGTAAGTTATTTTGCTCTCACTGTTTTAACAAAACAACAACATGAAAAACCTTGCATACCTTGTTCAATTGGAGAATTTTAATGTTTTCATTTATCATTGTAAAACCAAGGACAATTTTATAACTTTTTTGTACGTAGCTGTTACATGTAGGGCAATCTGTCTTTAAGTAGGGATAAATTACTCTTAAAAAAAAATGAATCTGGGTGGTGCCTGTAGCTCAAGGAGTAAGGTGCTGGCCCCATATGCTGGAGGTGGTGGGTTCAAACCTAGCCTGGGCCAAAAACTACAAAAAAAAAAAAAAAATGAATCCTAGATAGTTTTCCCTTTAAGTCAAGCGTCTTGTTGTTTAAATAAACTTCTTGTTTAAAATGAAAAAAAAAAAAACATAAACATGAGTACCTAGAGAGAGATGGAAGGAAAACGGAGACCTAGAGTGGAAAGGAGGAAACTTCCCTTCATGAAGTCAGTGAAGCAAATGAAGTAAGCAAATGAGGGCAGCTAATGCCCAAGTCTCTGGGCCAGTAATCTAAGAAATTGATTAAGAACTTCACACAGGAATTTGGGGTAGCAAATTCTTAAGCATCAAGTCTTTGGCTTGAGAAATTTAAACTGCAACAGGAGATCTCCCAGAAAGTCTTATGTGGTTCCAGTAGAAATTGTGGAAAACTTCATCATAAAGTTCTAGACTTCACCAGAGGCTTCAAAGATGAGAACATCTTTAACACTGCAGACTCTTTTTTTCAAGGCAATGCCTGACAGGAGCCTCATCATGAAGGGTGACACTTATATAAGAGCAGAAAACTTTCCAAAGAACGTTTTACAGTTCTTCTAGCTCAACCAGAGAGAAACTACAGCCCTTGGTAATTGGTCAATCAGCAAAGCCACGCACATTTAAGAACCGGAAACCCAAGACCTCCCCATGCATGGATGACTGTTGCCCTATTTGAAGAATGGGTAAGGGGTATCAGCTGAGAAATGAATAAGAAGCAACAGGCTATTCTGCTGACAATGGACAACTGTCCTGGCCACCCACTAGTGAATCATCTCACGAGCATGACACTGAAATTTCAGCCTCCAAACATGACCTCAAAAGACCCAACCTCCCTAACTGAAGCATCATCAAAACATTTAAAATGCACTACTCAGCCCACCTTTTTGGTCCCATCTGTGGAAACACCTTCCTTCACTGCATCAGTTAATGCTCTGGATACTGTCCAGTAGATCAATTCTGCTTGAAATAAAGTTCAGCCAGAAACAATACAGAAGTGTTTCAAGAAAGCTAGATTTGTCACAACCCTGGAGCACAATTTTTGGGCCCCATCAGATAGTCCATCTCTCATAGCAGAACTTGAAAGGAGTAGATTTTGAAGGTTTTGTTGCAACATATGATGAGGTGACAACCTGTAATGAATCTAACACAGAAGCAGTCTTCCAAGCAAAGTACAGCATGAAAGTGCACAAAACACAGCTCGGCACCTGTAGCACCAGCCACATATACCGAGGGTGGCCCATTCCAACCTGGCCCAGGCCAGCTAAACAATTGCAACAAAAAAACGGCCAGGTGTTGTGGCAGGCACTGTAGTCTCAGCTACTTGGGAGGCTGAGGCAAGAGAATCGCCTAAGCCCAAGAGTTTGAGGTTGCTGTGAGCTGTGGTGCCATGGCACTCTACCAAGGGCAATATACTGAGACTTTGTCTCAAAAAAAAAGTGCATGAAACAGCTAATAAGGAAACAAGTGGAGTTGACAACAGAAATTGCAGAGACTACAAAAGAAGAGGACATCCATAATGCAGCTTAAGTCATTTGCTGCAAAAAAATACCCAGTACACTGAGTGGTGTAGCCAGTGCTGAGAATGCTTTCTCCACTTATGTTTGTAATTTGAATAAGAAACAGTCCAAGATTGACTTTTTCCAGAAAGAATGATGAAACAGTAAATCTATTGATTTTGTGTGGTATTGAATGTATGATTTTACTGTGTTTTGATTATGTATGATTTCATATGATATTGTCTAATAAAAGTTGTACAAGAAAGTTAAATACGTAGCAGTACAGTAGGCCTACTTGCTTATGTTGACCACCTCCATATGTCGACCAGTTTGTTACAGTCCCTTGGCTGGCCAGCTTGCAAGAGGTTCCGCTGTCTTTGGTCAGTAAAGGACTCAGGGTGTAAAAGCAGGCATGTGTGTGCACACATATAGTTGAATGCCAAGACTCAGTTTGGGGCCTGTGGGAAAAGATTCCTATTGTCTGTCATGTTTATTTTGGTCTGAGCTTTATGATAGCAGTTGTTGTTACAGATGACAGCCTTGACAAATAGAAGTCTATAAACAGTAGTTAATGCCTGTAATCGAGTATAAGCCTGACCTGTAAAATTGTGGAATCATGCTTCGGTATCAGTGACTCATGTTTTAATATCAGTACATTGTTTTGCCCATTAATTTCAGGCATGAACCTCCAAGAAAAATAGAGCGATTTACTCTTCTCAAATCAGTGCACATTTTCAAGAAGCACAGAGTGCAGTATGAAATGAGAACACTTTACAGATGTTTAGAGGTGAGTTGATTTCAGACATTGAGGCCATTTGAAATACCCCAAATGTCACACCAACATACTTCCCTTAGTATTGATTGAGTTGGCTTCCTTTCAGCCAGCCCATGCCCGTTGGTTATAGAGAAAGTAAATGTCTTATTGTGTCAATGGAAGCAGCATCATAAAAAGTATCAAGCTCATAGCCATCCTTTAGATTAGTACTTTAACTCAAGAGTGTAGATTATGCTGGCTAATTTTTAAACAGTAAGATAGCATTGGAATAAGTTTGCCCCTATTTCAGAAATCCTAGTTAAGTTTTTATACAGTTCTAATAGTTCTTTTCACATGGTAACTGGACTTTCCAAGTCAGTGATGTGCAGCATGAGGCTTTTCATTTATCTCTTATTTGTGCATCCACTGTGGCCTGCATAGTGTTGTGGTTAAGGTGAGCATGGGTTCTAGAGTGAGACTGCCAGTCCTGAAGTCCAGGTCCTGGCACTTATGAGCTAAGTGACCTAACTTCAATTCCTTCATCTATAAAATGGGAATAATAATGGTTAATGCTAACTTCTCACAAAGGTAGTGTGAGGATTAAATGGGATACTTATGTAAAGCACTTAGAATACTCCCATTGCATAGTAAATGATTGGTGAGTGTGATTAAAACAAGCTTACATGTTTTTTATATGGAAGGTACTGTACTAGTCATTGAGGGTACAAAAGTCATAGTCATAAAGTTAGTGTGAGTGTTAAAAAACTCTTCCTACTTGTAAAAAAAACAATCAGAAACATCTCACAGGGAAGCTCATAGGAAATCTCATATTAATCCTATTTAATAATCTTGTACCATTGTCTGTCCCAGCTGTTCTGGGAAACTCTTCTAAGTACACTGCTTTGATACCATGCCTCCCACCTGTGTTCTGTGGAGCCCTGGCTTTAAGGCAGCTGCATTTATGGGGCTATGCGTGCCCCCATTCAATTCAACCAGGGGAACTATACTGTCCTTTTTTTTAAATTAAATTATAACTTTGTACATTAATGGCGTACAACGTGCTTTATAAAATGGTTTTTAAAAAATTGTTATTGTATATAATATTGTTTAGGGGAAGAATAGGCTCCACCACTTTTATAAAAAAAACAAATCCAGCTTCACCAGCATAGCTCAGATTGTTTTCATGTTTGACATTTTAGTTACAGCACCTAACTGGAAGTACAGCGGATGTCTACTTGGAATATATTCAGCGAAACTTACCTGAAGGGGTTGCCATGGAAGTAACTAAGGTATGGCTTGAATTTTTATCTCTTTTTTGGGGGGGATATCTGTATTGTTGTTTTGATTCATTGCAGCCTGGTCCTGGCCCACTGAGTAGAGGGAGGACTTGTGGCAGATTGGGAGATGGAGTTGCCATAGGGTTGGGGGCTTCCCCTCATGCAACAGAATCCTGCCGTTGCAGCCTGGGTCCTTCCTGAGCCACCTCTGAAGCTCCTTCCCTACTAGTACTTTTCTGGACTTTGAGACCCCATTAAGTGGCAATCCCTGGAGAGCATTAAGGATCAAATAGATTATATATATAAGAGTATTT
The DNA here is from genome assembly GCA_963575145.1 of Galago senegalensis. NCBI lineage: Eukaryota > Metazoa > Chordata > Mammalia > Primates > Galagidae > Galago > Galago senegalensis. The sequence goes on from CAUYTI010090297.1 coordinate 7,351, forward strand.
TATATACTATTAAGTTTCCTTCTCTCCTTTTCAAAGCCCTATAAAAAGGCAAAGAGGAGAGGGGAAGAAGTCAAGGATTTCACAGATTAATAAATCCAATTTGAGCTCAGTGGTTACTGTGCCAGCCACATAGACTGAGGCTGGCAGGTTCGAACCTGGCCTGGCCAGCTAAACAACAATAACAATAGCAACAAAAAAATAGCCAGGCGTTGTGGCAGGCACCTGTAGACCCCAGCTGCTTGGGAGGCTGAGGCAAGCAGCCTAAGCCCAAGAGTTGGAGTTTGCTGTGAGCTATGATGCCAAGGCACTCTACTTAGAATGACATAATAAGTCTCTGTCTCAAAAAAAAAAAAAATCCGATTTGTTGCTAAAGAGTTCTTTTAAGTCTGTATTATATTATAGTTTTGTTTTGTTTTGTTTCTCTTTTTTTAGACAAAATTAGAGCAGTTACCAGAACACATTAAGGAGCCAATCTGGGAAACAGTACCTGAGGAGAAAAAAGAAACCAAGTCATAAGGCTTCAGGGAGGCTTCTCACGCTTCAACTGGAAATGAGCATGGGCCAGATGTGTTTGTTTAAATGGAGAGTGATTCCAGCTGAGATGATTTGAAGTCCACCTAACTGTTCTGTTGAGTCCTCGAGTCCTGGTGAGCTGAGAGCAGGGAACAGGACGTTAATGACAGACTGGACTATAGTGAAAGACCCACTCTGTTTCTTTACACATGCCATTGTTTTAGTTCTGATTTTAGCAAACATGAACAAACCGTTTTGACTACCATCAGCAAAAGAGTCAAATTCATATTTTGTTGTGCTACTGCTGCTCAGTTATTAGTTTGTACCAGTTTTAATTTACATCAGTTTCATCCGAATGTAAGTGTTCAAAGTTTTCTTTTTTAGAGACACAATCTCACTTTGTTGCCCTTGGTAGAATGCTGTGGCATCATAGCTCACCCCAACCTCCAGCTTTTGTGCTTAGGCAGTTCTCTTGCCTCAGCCTCCTGAGTAGCTGGGATTACAGGCGCCCGCCACAACGCCTGGCTATTTTATTGTTGTTGCAGTTTGGCCGGGGCCAGGTTTGAACCTGCCACCCTCGGTATATGGGGCCAGCGCCCTACTCACTGAGCCACAGGCACCGTCCTGTCCAGAGTATTCTTCACACACATTTTTTTCTTTCAAAGTGCCTAGAAGGAGCTGGTGGTTGATTTAACACTGACTAGTTGAAAAGTTTTCGATATATACTTGAGTACAGCCTGACATGTGCTCATTTGGGAGTGGTGAGCACAGATTTTACTTCACTTAAGCATCCCATTCTGGAGAGTGAGTATTCTTTGCAGTAGATGAGCACATGTGTGACACGTACTGACCTCTCATAGCCCAGTCCCTTACGGAGCAGCCTGCAAGGGTCACTGTGATGGAATTGATGCTCTCAAGAACTTATTACTTGTATTATCCTATGATTCATTCATTCAGTAGCTTTTATTTCATAAACTTTGCACCTAGCACTGTAGCAAATACCAACAATTAAACAGAAATAATGGTTTTTGAAAACTGTGTAAGGCACAGAAAAATATTTTTATCAAACTCCTCTGGTGAGAAAGCCGCTTTCTTTTGGTAAATGTCACACTTTTTGTTTAGAGATGTCTACTTTTCCATGAAATGAAATAGCAGCTAAAGCCCTGAAAGAAGCAAGCCCACAATGGGCCAAAACAGGTAGAATGGCAAACCCAGGGGAGTGCTTCATTTCCTTTTTATGGCAGACTCAGGTTGGTGTCTTTTGTGGATCCCTTTACATCTTTGGAGTAGTTATGACTTCTCAGTACTTGCCCCGCTTCAGCTGAATTGCCTATTATCTTTTCCTGGCCTAGTCCCAGGTATTCAGTGTGTTGAATGCATACTGCTTATGTATCAGACTTACATTACTGTCATTAACATGAAAAGATTACAGCCTGTGCCCTGTGACCTCCTTCCACTCTGTTGTTGACTGTGTCATTCACAAATGCCTAATGCACACTTACCCCGGGTATAAGCCTCAGGATTAAGAACTAGTCAATAAAATAAGAACAATATAATGTGTTTAACAAAGCAGTAATTTGTGACGTGTTTTTATCTTTGAGGAAATTATTATCTTTTAAATATACCCCCACACCTAAGCTTTTCTTTTCTTTCTTTTTTTTTTTTTTTGCAGTTTTTGGCCAGGGCTGGGTTTGAACCCACCACCTCCAGCATATGGGGCTGGCGCCCTACCCCTTTGAGCCACAGGCACCGCCCCACCTAATCTTTTCTGACCTATTTTACAGACAGTATAAATCACTATATTATAATAGGATGACACATGTGTGCTCTCCTTCCATATGAGCTCCTTCAAAGTTATGTGCAGTCACTTCCAGCTATTTTCAGATTAAATTAACCTGTAAAGAAGATTAGATTACATAGTTTGTCAGTTCAAATTATATATTAAAATCCTGTTTGAAGATAAATGTGAAAACAAAATACGCCTGTGCACAGGCATACACAAAGCTAACAGTATTTCTTTAACAAAAGTATTTGGCACATTTGAAGCCTACTTCTTGATAGACACAAGTTAATTTCTTATCCTGATTGGCTGAGAATATTTTAAGTTTTGTTTGTTTTACATTCGGTCTCTGAGTAAAATGTGTATCTTCAAATTTAGAGTTAACGCCCAAGTGTCACTTTCTGTCCATGGTAGGGACGGGAAATGGTGAGAGAAAAGCAGACCTTAGAGTAGCATGAGTCGGAAGGCAAGAAGAGAGATGGATTTGTATGAGGTGTAGCCCTGGGTTCATGCTGCTTTCTCTGATCTGAAGCATATTGTTTTCACATTCAATAAAATCATGTTCTTGTCTTTTTAAAATTATTTGTATAATTCTACATATCTCTGGTAAGACGGATTAAACTAGATCAGTGTCAAGTTTCAGTGCTTTTGAAGAGGATGACTTATCTATTCCTGTGACCATTTAAACGTGCCACAGTGGATATATAAAGCAGTTATTTTAAGCCACTAGTCTACTTTGTTAACGTTTCTGCTCATCTGCAACCATTCCTTTTCTACATTATATCACTAAATTAGTATCACTAAAACATTACTGAGTACCAATAGAGAAAATGTGGATTTTGGAGTGAACTTGGGCAGTTAACCCTGTGTGAGGCTCAGCTTACTAGTAAAATGTAGGAAATAATATGTGCATACTTGCATAATATTTAATACTCCAGCTGATCAAGATTGGGATATTTTATTAGATTAATAGCAGCTCACACAGTATTGGGCAGATAATAGATATTCAGTAAATGGCAGTACTAATTTGGTACTTAGATGCTTGTGTGCTGTACTTTTTAAAAACTAGCTGGAAAGGACCTCAAATTATCTCCAAGGTGAGATAATACCTCCATTGGAGTATGCTTATAATAGCTACCATACATCATACCAAGGGATACTAAGCCTTTATTTAATCCTCATTAACAGCCCATTAAAGTAGTTACTATCATCCCCATTTTACAGGAAAGAAAGCCAAGGCTTAGGAGTTATTTGCCCATTCAGTCGCCCTTTCAGTTAACAAATAAAGCTGAGACCAAATTGGTTTGTCTGAGTTCTAGTTCGTGTCAAGAATAGCCCTAGAACCTAATTTTTAAAGAGGCTATGAGGTACTCAAATGTCCACATATTTTTTTGTTTACTACAGCCCTTTTAGAGGATGAAAATGTCCACATATTAAATACAGAACATCCAAACCTCAGTTCCAGGTTTGTTTCCACTTTCACATTGTCATAATGTACAAATTACCTCTAAAGCTTGGAAGTAAAGAAATTGATGGGGGTGGGGTAAGGCTGTAAAGAATAAAAGATGGAAATAAAGGCAAGAAATAAAATACACAGTGCAGGTCTGATGGTCTCACCACTGACACTGGTCCTAAGGAGGCAACCCAAGAGTTTGGGCTTCTGCAGAGTGGATCTGTCTGAATTACAAGAACACCAGCATGGACATGATTGACAGTGGGGCTTCAGGCCAGGCCTATCTAATGCCCAGTAGACATTGGTTTGTTGTTTCTAAGCATTTATTTTCTCCTGGAGCCAGGCTTATGGCTGACTGCCTGCAACCCCCAGGGTTCTCTTTCCAAATCCCCTGCTCAATTCCTAACTGCCCTCAAATCCTTACTGTTGTTACTCACTCCAGGCTATCAGTTCTCTTCATGGATTGTTAATCCTCTTTAAAATGATATATTTATACCTTAATAGCTCAGCAGTATTTATAGGGCAGGTCATGGGCAACTGACCCACATGAAAAGCCAATTGAATTTTAGATTCATCAGCCAGAAACTAAATCAAGGTATATTTCATTCATACAATTTCTTAACTTGAGCTCAGGTACTGTACCTCAATCACTGCTCAGGGTTGCTTAGCTATCCAGTGTTGAGAGATGGACAGGAATGACGCCAACTGCACACGTAGCCAGGGCAGGTGCCGCAGTAGAGAGCCCCACCTGCTGATGGCCATGTGTTAGCTTCACATGTGTTGAGGTGGGGACAAGGTTGAAATCAATAGACTAGAGGATCTCCAAGGCCTCTTCCTCTTTAGAAGAGACATTCATTCCTCTTTAGAATGTTCTAAACCCATTCCTTCAACTAATTATCTGCTAAATCTGGGCACTCCCAACAGAGTCAAAGAGGAGTTGTCTTGTAAAATGAAATAATACCTCGCTTAAATTCAGTATTGACTGGCTCAGCGCCTGTGGCTCAAGCGGCTAAGGCGCCAGCCACATACACCTAAGGTGGTGGGTTCAAATCCAGCCCCGACCCGCCAAACAACAATAATGGCTGTAACCAAAAAATAGCCAGGCGTTGTGGCGGGCACCTGTGTTCCCAGCTACTTGGGAGGCTGAGGCAGGAGACTCGCTTGAGCCCAGGAGTTGGAGGTTGCTGTGAGCAGTGAAGCCATGGCACTCTACCCAGGGGGACAGCTTGAGGCTCTGTCTCAAAA
>CAUYTI010090300.1:0-35748 GCA_963575145.1 Galago senegalensis
AAAAAATAGCCGGGCGTTGTGGTGGGCGCCTGTGGTCCCAGCTACTTGGGAGGCGGAGGCAAGAGACTCGCTTGAGCCCAGGAATTGGAGGTTGCTGTGAGCTGTAATGCCATGGCACTCTACCCAGGGGGACAGCTTGAGGCTCTGTCTCCAAAAAAAAAAATTTGGATAATTGAAGTACTTAGGTACTATAAGGGCATGAGTTTTACATTTATCCCATTAATAATAATTAAGAAAAATGCCTATCGTTTGCTCATTTTTAATTTTTTTCATAATCTTTTCTAGGAAGATTCCTGATATTGCACCAGTTGTAAGTGATCAGAAACCATCCGTATCAAAGTCTGGACGGAAGATTAAAGGAAGGGGCACAATTGTATGTGTGTTAATACTTTCTTCAAATTATTTACCTAAAGAGTAAAAATTTTTGCATACAGGCAAAATGCTAGCTATAATTTTAGGTATAATACAAAATCTATTCAAGGAGCTAATTCTATTTCATAGTTATGAGGAGGTACTGCTGTTAGATTAAGTTTACTGCTGTGTTTGAATGGCTTTAATTGAGGATGAAATCAACATGTGAAACAATCAGTGAGTAGGCTAAAAAAATCTTAGTATGGGGCGGCGCCTGTGGCTTAAAAGGGTAGGGCGCCGGCTTCATATGCTGGAGGTGGCGGGTTCAAACCCAGCCCCAGCCAAAAAAAAAATTTAGTATGTTAAATAATCTAGGCTAATGAATATAACCATTAGGACTTTGAAGAGGAAAAATTTCATATGGGATTACAGGTGAATCTGAGCCTTCCCCATCTCTATTAACACCCTAAATTTGAAATAACTTCATGCTATCCTGTTAGTACCTGGATCATGCCTTTGATGGTATTTGAGATTGGGACTTTACCTAATTCTGTCCTATAGCAGATTGTCATCAATAGGCATTTTAAAAATAGTTATTCCCTTTATTTTTAAAGCGTTATCATACACCTCCAAGATCAAGATCCTGTTCTGAGTCAGATGATGATGACAGCAGTGAAACTCCTCCTCACTGGAAAGAGGAAATGCAGAGATTAAGAGCATACAGACCACCTAGTGGAGAAAAATGGAGTAAAGGAGATAAGTAAGAGCTTTGACTATCAGCACAATCCTGTTTGTGCTATGTTTGGAATGTTAAAGGGATAGAGACTTAATTCTGAACTTTTCATTAAAGACTCATAGTCAGAATTGGACTATGACCAAACGGAATACATTCAGGAATACTTGGTGAAAGTAGTGTTGTTAACTAGGTGGGATGATGGCTTTGGGCAGGGGTGCTTTTAAATCAAAATTCTGTTTTCCTTAACGAAAGTTATAAGATTTCTTATTTAATTTTAGAAATAATTAGGACTTGAAAATAATATAGCAGATTTTTCCTGAGCCAAGTCTCTTGGTCACTGATGAATTAATTGGTAGATAGGAAAGCTTGTACTCAATGTGTGCATTAACTTCTGACCTCAAAAACTGTTGCTTCTTTAGAAGTCTACTCATCTATTACCTCAGTGACACCCCACAGTGGACTCTAGTAGGAATGGGCTGGCCCCAGAATAGCTAATAAAAAATATGAGTGGTGGCTCAAGCAGCTAAGGCACCAGCCACATACACCTGAGCTGGAGGGTTCAAATCCAGCCTGGGCCCGCCAAACAACAGTGACAGCTGCAACCAAAAACTAGCCAGGCATTGTGGGAGACAGAGACTGGAGAATCGCTTGAGCCCGGGAGTTGGAAGTTGCTATGAGCTGTGATGTCATAGCACTCTACCCAGGGCAACAACTTGAGCCTCTGTCTCAAGAAAAATACACACACACACACATATAGTTGGACCTTATGTGATTCATGATAGGATTAACTTTTTTCCTACAGGCATCCTGCAGAAGGGTTTGAAATTGGGAGGAGGAGGAAGAGATGTGCATTTACCATGTGGAAGTACACAGTTGCACTGGGGACTCTCAGTTTTGAGCCTTGAAATTACTACTGAGATTGAAAGCCTGCTTTTATTTTCATGTACTTTTTCCTCAATTTCTGTTTTATATAGTTTATAAAAAGTCTTGACTACCTCTAGGAAGCAGAGAGAAAATAGTCATGCTAGCTTAAGAAAATGAATGTTCTCTTAAAAAAAAAATTGGGCAGCTATCTTGTATCTGCAGAGAATCAACAAAATTGTTTCACAACTTGGTTTGACTCTCCTTCAAAAATTGCTCCTAAAGGCAGAGGGCTGTGAGCAGATGACAGGTCAGAACTCTTGTGCTTTGAGTTCAGCAGTGCTCTTGTGATTAGTTCGTTTGGTTTGCAAAAACATTTTCCTGTCAAATCTGAAATTCTTTGCTTAGCTTAAAAAAAAGTCCTATACTTAAAGTGTGGATGGAGTCAAAAACTATAATAATAATTATTTTTCTTTCTGAGATAGTCTTAACTCTGTCACCCTGGGTAGAGTGCTATAGTGACTTAGCTAACAGCAACCTCGGACTCTTGGGCTCAGGAGAGCCTCCCAAGTAGCTGGGATTGCAGGTGCCTGCTACAATGCCCACCTAGTTTTTCTATTTTTGGTAGAAACTAGGTCTCACTCTTGCTCCAGCTGGTCTCAAAACTCCTGAGCTCAAGCAGTCCACCCATCTCATCCTCCCGGATTTCAGGCATAAGCCACCCCACCGGGCCTAAGAACTTTATTATTAACAAACCTTTGCCAATGATTTTGCATTCAAAATGAATGTGTTTTAAGGCATAGAAAACATGAGTATAAATAACTGCATGCATATTATGTCCTTTTCTGTAGGTTAAGTGATCCCTGTTCAAGCCGATGGGATGAAAGAAGCTTGTCCCAGAGATCTAGATCTTGGTCCTATAATGGATATTATTCAGACCTTAGTACAGCAAGACACTCTGATAGTCACCATAAAAAACGCAGAAAGGAGAAAAAAGTTAAACATAAAAAGAAAGGTAAAAAGCAGAAACATTGCAGAAGACACAAACAGACTAAGAAAAGAAGGGTTGTTATACCCTCTGACATAGAATCCTCAAAAGCTTCCACTAGACGAATTAAATCTTGTGATAGAGAAAGGAGATCTCGTTCTTCCTCATTATCATCTCATCATTCGTCAAAGAGGGACTGGTCTAAATCTGATAAAGATGTTCAGAGCTCCTCAACTCATTCCAGCAGAGACTCATATAGATCGAAATCTCACTCACGGTCTTATTCTAGAGGAAGCTCAAGATCAAGGACCCCATCAAAATCCTCATCGCATTCTCGAAGTAGATCCAAGTCCAGGTCTAGTTCCAAGTCTGAGCACCGAAGGACGGCATCAAAATCACCAAAAAGAGTAGCTTCTCAGTTAAGTGAAAATAAACCAATTAAAACAGAACCTTTAAGAACAACAGTGCCACAAAATGAGCATGTAGTAATACAACCAGTGGTAGCAGAAAATATTCCTGTAATACCATTAAGTGATAGTCCCCCACCTTCAAGGTGGAAACCTGGACAGAAACCTTGGAAGCCCTCTTATGAGCGAATTCAGGAAATGAAAGCTAAAACAACCCATTTGCTGCCCATCCAAAACACTTATAGTTTAGCAAATGTTAAAGAGACTGATAGTTCATCATCCTACCATAAAAGGGGGAAAAATTCAGAAAGTGATCGGAGCGCTTATTCAAAATACAGCGGTAGAAGTTCAGAAAGCTCACTGAGGTCAAGGAGCAGATCTTCTAGGAGTAGGTCTTATTCCAGATCGTACACAAGGTCACATAGTCTAGCTAGTTCACGTTCAAGGTCTAGGTCTCCATCATCTAGATCCCATTCACGAAATAAGTACAGTGATCATTCACAGTGTAGCAGATCATCTTCATACACTTCTGTCAGCAGTGATGATGGAAGGCGAGCCAAGAGAAAACCTAGATCCAGTGGAAAAAGAAATAGTGCTTCAAATAAAAGGCACAGCAGCAGCTCTGAAAAGACACTTTGTAATAAATATAGCAAAGGCAGAGACAAGTCTTCCCATCAGAGAAAGTATAGTGAAAGCAGGTCATCTCTAGATTATTCTTCAGACAGTGAACAGTCAAGTGTTCGGATTACACAGTCAGCACAGGAAAAAGAGAAGCAGAGCCAAATGGAAATAACAGCTAATAAACAAGAGAAAAACAGAGATGAAGAGAAATCCAAGGCTGAACGAGAATGCCTTCATTCAAAAAAAAGAACTTCAAAAGAGAATCTTTCTGATCACTTTAGAAATGATAGTAAACCCAAAAGGAAGAATTATGCTGAGAGTAAATGGGATTCTGAGTCAAATTCAGAACGAGATATACCTAAAAATAGTAAAAAGGACTCCCGGCCATCATCTGATAAGGAGGAAGGTGAAGCCACATCAGATTCTGAATCAGGGGTAAGTGAAATTCACATCAAAGCTAAACCCACAACAAAATCTTCAGCAAATACTTCACTGCCTGATGATACTTGTGCTTGGAAATCAAGCAAACAGCGGTCATCAACTTCTGATTCTGAGGGGTCCTATTCCAATTCAGAAAACAACAGGGGAAAGCCACCAAAGCACAAACATGGGTCAAAGGAAAATCTTAAAAGGGAACACACCAAAAAAGTGAAAGAGAAATTGAAAGGGAAAAAAGACAAAAAGCACAAGGCTCCAAAAAGAAAACAAGCATTTCACTGGCAGCCTCCACTAGAGTTTGGTGAAGAGGAGGAGGAGGAGATTAATGAAAAGCAAGTTACTCAGGAGTCAAAAGAAAAAAAAGTTTCTGAAAACAGTGAAAACATAAAAGATAATAGTGTTCCAAAACCCGAGAAATCCTGTGAGGAGGGCGACATTTCAAGTAAACATAATACAGTGACTATTTTATCAGATTTTGATCAACTTACTAAAGATGATAAGAAACTCAGCATTTCTCCCAGAGCTTTAAATACTGAGGAAAATAGAGCCAATTCTCCTGAAAACATTCGGCAGATTGAAGAAAGCGTCCCCAGTGTAGTGGAGGATGTACTACAAACAGATGACAACATGGAAATTTGCACTCCTGATAGGAGTTCCCCAGCAAAAGTAGAGGGGGCTTCCCCTCTAGGAAATTCACAGCTTGACACTCAGGATGTAAGTGTTACTCTGAAGCAGGATGTCCAAGTGGAATATCCTGAAGCAGAGGTAGTGAAACAGGAAAACAGCATGTCTGAAAGCAAAGTCCTGAGTGAGGTGGAAAAACAGGAGAGCAGCTCCACCAGCTTTGCCAGTGCTGGAGAAAGTACTGAGAAGAAGGAAGTGGCTGAGAAGAGCCAGGCCACTCTCATAGATAAGAAATGGAAGCCCCTCCAAGGTGTGGGGAACCTAGCAGCACCTACTGCTGTCACATCCAGTGCTGTGGAAGTTAAGGCATTGACCACTGTGCCTGAAGTGAAACCACAAGGTTTGAGAATAGAGATTAAAAGCAAGAATAAAGTACGCCCTGGGTCTCTCTTTGATGAAGTAAGAAAGACAGCACGCTTAAACCGGAGACCAAGAAATCAGGAGAGTTCAAGCGATGAGCAGACACCTAGTCGGGATGGTGATAGCCAGTCCAGGAGTCCAAGTAGATCTCGAAGTCAATCTGAAACCAAGTCAAGGCACAGAACAAGGTCTGTCTCTTACAGTCACTCAAGAAGTCGATCAAGAAGTTCCACATCTTCTTATCGGTGAGCAATATTTCATTTTGTCCTCTCAAGGATAGTCTTTTATTCAGTTTGGGAAAATGTCAGAATTAGGGTCAAGATCGCTATTTCCAAATAAAAGGGAATAAGAGGTCTTACCTATTTTATTCAGTTTGAAAGAATGTCAGAATTAGGGACAAGATCACTATTTCCAAATATCTGAAAGGGAATAAGAGGAGGACAAATTGAGGACATAGGGAATGGGGATTTTAGGAGAAGAATTTTGGGCTCAGTGTAAAAAACTATTGCCATCAATTCAAGCTTTCTAGTAGTAGAAATGGGTTGCCATGATGGGTGGCAAGTTCTCAATTTTTAAATATGTGAAACTGCTCTTTTGCTAGTCTGTGATGCCTTCGGAGGGAATCTTGAATTTATAGATTATCTGAGGTTTATAGATTAATATAACCTTCCATTTTTACACATGTGGCAGGTAAGGGGCAGAGAGGCAGTTACTGGCCCAAGTTGATGTTTGTCTAGGTAGGGTAGGGGGAAAGGTATGAATGATCATCTTTAGATTTTTTTTTTTTTTTTTGAGACAGAGCCTCAAGCTATCCCCCTGGGTAGAGTGCGGTGGCATCATAGCTCACAGCAACCTCCAACTCCTGGACTCAAGTGAGTCTCCTGCCTCAGCCTCCCAAGTAGCTGGGACCACAGGCACCCACCACAACGCCCGGCAATTTTTTTGGTTGCCGCTGTCGTTGTTTTGGGCAGGCCGGAGCTGGATTCGAACCCGCCACCTTAGGTGTATGTGGCTGGTGCCAATTTGTTATTTTTGTTCAAGTTACATCTAACTTTTGTCATCAGCATAGAATGCATATTGCAGAGAAAGAGAATTAAATCCTAAAAAAATTGGTGATAGTGATAATGCTGATATGCACTTAATAAGTAGTTGAGTTGCATTCTTTTCCTTATAAATATTCTATGGTTTTACCTGTCTTAATTATTGATAGCCCTTATTATACTGTACCTAACTTTCATTGTCTAAACTTAAAATATCATAAGAATCTTTGCCCATTTTTTCCTTTCTAATTATTCATCAGTCTTCTTTCTTCCTTTGCTCACCCAGATTTTTTAAACAAGGAACCATCGTTTACTATCTATAATAACGATCTCCCATTTACTTCTTTGTTGCTTGCTTGCTGTCTTTTATGCCCTCCCTCCCCCGTCTCACTAGACTGACTTTAAGGCTTTGCCTTTCAGGTACTTCTGCATGGCCAGCACCAGGGCATGTTTTCAGCCCTTATCACTGGAAGCCCTGTCTTCCTTGCTCTCTGACCATTCCATTCTTGTGTTTTAGGCTTCTTTTCTTCCTCCTCCTGGCCTTTTCTCTGAACTCCTGTTGCTAGATGTAGTTGCCTATGGAGCTGTTCCAGCTCTCTGTCTTCTCATAATTTGCTTTACCATTTATACTAAGACAGCTGTAAGCTGTTGCTGATGCTGGCCACTCTCCTCATTTTCCTTATTACTGCCTTGGAATGGGTAATATTTCGTTTTATAAATGAAGACACTGAGGCACAGAGGAATGGCTGAGGAATTCGCTGTAGGGCTATGTAGCTAACAGGTATGTAACTATGTGGCCTGAAATGGATAAGTCTGGGCACCACCCCACCTCCCTGTTTGGTTACCCACCTGGGCCTGATTCTCCCCAGCCTGTGAGTTCCTTGAATTCAGGGACTGTGTCTTCCTAATCTTGCAATCACCTCACAGGGTCTGGCTGTATAATTTTTGGCTGAATAAATGACAAGAAATCTCATTAGAGCATAATGTACTCATCTTGTAGATTAACTGGAAGCAGGTCATGTCTTCCAAAACATAAGTTACATACCTTATGAATAAAACCTATGGTGATATTACATAAGTAACATATACACAGAGGTATTGTTCTGTTCCTATTGACAGGGTTAAAGTAGAGGGAAAAGGGTGGGAAGACCAAGTGAATGCAAAGGGACAGAACTATAGTACTTAAGTTTTTGTTTATTTTGCTCAGGGTTAACTAGATATAAAAAATAAATGATTATAAAAGAAACATAATGGATACTCATGTATCTGTCACCTAGCTTAAAAAATTAAGCTTTGACCTGCCATGCCACCCTACCTTCTTTCCTCTATCATAGAGTTAACCATTAGTCTAAGCTTTTTATCACAAATTTTTGGGGGCAGTTTTTTTTGCAGTTTTTTTGGGGGGGTGGTACAGGGCCAGGTTTGAACCTGCCACCTCCAGTATATGGGGCTGGCGCCCTACTCCTTGAGCCACAGGTGCCGCCCCACCACAAATGTTTTTATAAATAAAATCCTTTTCTATATATAGATGTTCCACTTTTTCACTCAACACAGTGTTCAGTGTGTTCCTTTTTCACTCAACACTGTTCAGACACTTTGTTGACTTACATAGCTGAAGTTCGTTCATTTTCCTACTTTAGAATATTTCATTGTATGTCTATGCTTTAATGCTTTTTAATTCATTCTGCCATTAACTGAGATGTGGATATTTCCTTTTTAGTTAGTACAAATAGGGTTTCTATGAACATACTTGTACCAGCCTCTTCTGGTTCTTTTTATTTTATTCTTTTTGCTTTAAACTAAATCACAGTTGTTCCTAGATTGCCGCATTAGCTATCACTGTCATACTAACTGTGAAGATTTTTTAGAGACTTTTTCTTTTGTTGTGTTTTCCCCTTACTGCCCTACCAGTAATTAATTTTAATATCATAGGGAGTTAATATAATTTTTTGTGTGTTTTTTTAAATTTGTTGTAATTGTAGATCAAGAAGCTATTCTAGAAGTCGGAGCAGAGGATGGTACAGCAGAGGCCGAAGTAGAAGCCGGAGCAGTTCCTACCGCAGTTACAAAAGTCACAGGTAAGCTTGTGATCTCACCCTACAGTGTGATCTCTGTCGTGTCCACTTTTTAAGGCAGCGCAGGCAGAGTGGGCTGGCTGTTGAGAAGAATCCTGTCGTTATTGAATACCAGCCTGGCCTATTTTCTCATCTACCTCTCTCAAAGAGCTATGGAATTCATTCTGGCTATTCCTAGAATGGGATCTTATCAGTGAGGCAAGACAAGCAGTAGAGATATTTAAAAGAGGCCCTCCCACCTCCCCCTCCTCTACCTATATTTTCCTTAACCTGAGTTCACATCTGTAATTACCTCTTGACATGGGTTAAATATTGGGATAGGATTGAAGAGAGTGGACCAGAAGGAAGAAGTTTTAGAGCAGAAGTTGGGGGACGCAGATTTCTAGTGTCCTAAGCTTCTTTGCCTCTTTTGTCTCTGAGGTAGTTTCCATTGCCGCAGCTTCATTTTACTTAACAAGTATCCTCCCTATCTAGACCTTTTTCTACTTCCACACTCAATTTAGACCCTCCCTTGTGATTTTTTTTATGTGCATCTCAGAGAACTACTGCATAAAACTTGATCTTTCTTATGAAATCAAATAGGCTCTTTTAAAAAAATATATACTTCTGTTATTAAAACTAAATAAGCTATGGGATTTCACTGTATTTCCAACTTGCTGGGTAAATGTCTAGATTTTTGGTATGGCCTGTCCTGATCCATAAGGTGATGGTCCTTCATGTGATTAATATTAGGACATCCAGCAGGAGCAGATCCAGGAGCAGCTCATATGATCCCCACAGTCGGTCCAGGTATGAACAGGGATTGGGTGATTACTGTGGGGAAGGATTGGAATGGCTTGTTTTATAAACTGTTAGTTCAAAGTGCTGTATTTCACTGAATAATTCAAGTGCATGTATTTGTCTCCTGAAATCATATCCTTTCTACATGAAGTCTTTTCAATACTTTTTATGTTAGCCCATTGTGCTCCAGTGTTAAAAATGGCAATGTCAAACTGTAATAGCAGGTGTTTATTGAATATAATTGCTTAATAAGATCCACAAGATTCACCGAAACTAACTTAGTGTTAATTTTGTGATATTTTTCAATGCAGAAAAGAAATTAGCATTTTTCTCTTTAATATGGTAAGTCTGATTTGGGAGAATTGTTAAATGTTTTCAGTACTTATTATGGAAATGTGTCCTCATGCTGTCATGTAGTGCCAATGTTCTAAACTAGAATTCTTAAGATTCTAAAAAGAAATGGGAATACTTGCGTATTTGGGAAAATTTAATGTGTGTTATTGCTGTTAAAGCAGGTCTTATACTTACGACAGCTACTATAGCAGGAGTCGGAGTCAAAGTAGAAGCCAGAGGAGTGACAGTTACCACCGAGGCAGGAGTTACAAACGGTGGAGCAGGTGGGTGTTTCTCCCTGCACCCACTGCAGGTTATTATGGGCACTTGGTGTGTAAGGTTATGGGCTGCTAATGGAAAAGAATACCTTCTCTTCTTGATTCTCAGCAATCCCTAAGCAGCTACTAAAAATGGCCTTTATATTAAGAGTTGCCAGGTTATTACTCACATTTGAATCTAAAGTGGGTTGTTTTTTTTTTTAATTTTTATTTTTTTTGAAACGGAGCCTCAAGCTATCCCCCTGGGTAGAGTGCCATGGCATCACGCTCACAGTAACCTCCAACGCCTGGGCTCAAGCGTGTCTCCTGCCTCAGCCTCCCAAGTAGCTGGGACTACAGGCGCCCACCACAACGCCTGGCCATTTTTTGGTTGCAGCCATCATTGTTGTTTGGCGGGCCTGGGCTGGGGATTCAAACCCATCACCTTAGGTGTATGTGGCTGGCACCTTAGCCGCTTGAGCCACAGGCGCCGAGCCTAAGTGGGTTTTTATATATTTATGTATCCTTGGACAAACCTTTCTTTTAGAAAGAATAAAGAGAGTAGGCCATCCAAACTGTGGCCTACTTGCTTAAATAGGGCTACTTGCTAGAAATACCCAATTTGATATTTTTTTAAATAAAAAAATATTAAGTTATGTTTTAGGCGGCACCTGTAGCTCAGTGGGTAGGGCACCAGCCACATACACCAAGGCTGGCGTGTTCACACCTGGCCCAAGCCTGCTAAACAGCAATGACAACTGCAACAAAAAATAGCCAGGCGTTGAGGCGGGCACCTGTAGTCCCAGCTACTTGGGAGGATGAGGCAAGAGAATTGCTTAAGCCCAAGAGTTTGAGGTTGCTGTGAGCTCTGATGCTACCATACTCTACCCAGGGCCACAGCTTGAGACTCTGTCTCAAAAACAAAAAAGTTGTTTCAGTAGCAGGATTGAAGTTTATATCTTGTCAGTTATTAAGTAAAATATATGTGTTAGTTCTTTTCATATATGTGTTTTTATATAACATTTTGGCTACTGCAAAAGTCTTTACAGTGACTTTTGTAATGTGTCTTTGTCCTGGCTTCTGATCTTACCTTCCCCCATCTGTTCCAACTGTGGTGATCCTTGTAAAGGATACTCTGTAGCTTGAAACTCATTGAGGACTCCCTTCTCCCTCAATGTCAGGTCCAGCCTCCTTAGCATTGCATGCAAGGTCTCTCCACTTACCAACTCGAGGTCAGATGGTATGGCTTCCCTCCTTCAATGTGCTAGAACTTTTCCTGCCTGGAAATACACATGTCCTCTCTACTATCTCCCCTTTTGCTGCTTGAAATGGCCAGTTCCCACCTACCCTGCAGGTCTTCATTTTACCCCAGGGCCCCCAGGCAGCCCTCCCTGACTGATAAACCTGAGAGACTGTCCCTCCAGGGTACCTCTGAGACAGCCTTTGCTCCTCCTAGGGTTCTCATTGGCCCTAATTTACTTCTCTTACCCACTATTCTATGCTAGCCTGGAGCCCCAGAGAACTACACTTGATCTGCTTTTATTGGGGGAGTCCCAGCTTCTAGCAAAATTATTGGCTGTCAGTGAATATTTTTCAAAAGAACTAAATGGTAACCTTAACCAAGTCCTCTTGATTCAATCAGTATTCCAGTGGTCCTGTTCATGAACCCCCGTTTTGGTTTCAGTGTCTTTAATGAAACTATTCATATACTTTTTTGCCCATTACTTCCTTAGATAATTTGATCACATACTGATTTTCATGTTGTGTAACACCAAAAATTATTCTTATTTGCATGAATGGATTTCAAGTAAATTTCCCGCCATATGATGTTTCTTTATCTTAATCCTGATGGTACTGTAAAACACCTTTGAAAAGTCCACAGTGTTGCCATAGTCAGTACCCTGCTTGTTTACTTTCTGTGTTATGTTCATCAGTCATGTTTCAAGTCACTCATACCATAAAAGAAACTACAAGAGGAATTCACAGAGTTGATAGTTAAAAGGCTTTCGTATATTTTGTTTTGTTATACAGGAGTTGTAGATCTTATGGCTCTGACAGTGAAAGTGACCGAAGTTACTCTCATCACCGGAGCCCCAGTGAGAGCAGCAGATATAGTTGAAAACGTCTTTTTTGATACAAATTATACCTTATTTGTAAATATCTGGTAACTTAAAAATTTGAGAAACTTAATGGCAATCTGTTGTTCTATTTCAGTATCAGAGGTGAATTGCAAAAATAGATACTTCTTAATAGTTACTCATTCATTTACATGTGCACAGAACTTAAAATACAGACATGTCTCCTAAAAATATTTTTATGCCACATTTTACAGTAAGCAACTATGAAAATGAATTTCATTTTCTTGAATCAAGAAATTGTGAAATTTATCTAAGTATAATTTGCAATATTATTTTAAGACTATTTCTCTCCATTTCATGTATTCCTTAGAATACAGATTCTTTTTGCCTGTTTTTCCGGTTTTAGCATATATGCTGCCAAACCTAGAACTGTGAAGGAGAACTGTTAAAGGCAGCCAAATATTTATATACCAATTACATAGAGTCTTGTACATATGTGCTCTTTTAAAAGCAAACCACCCAGAATTGATACTGTTGGTAGCCAGGAGTGTAAGACAGTGGCTCTGGGGTTCTTAATTCATTCCTTCCTTCTTTGCTGTTTCAGAGGATCAGGAAAAATGGTCATCATACAGTCCACACAGTCTGTATTATTTCAGGCTAGTGGGCAAAGTAAAGAAGAAAAATCAGCCTTAATTATAAATACCTGCACTATCTCTAAGAACTTACTATTTTATGTTCTTTTTAATAAATTCTATTGGAAGTTTAGATTTTAAAAAACAATTTTATTCCAGTTCATGCTTTGGTGCTTGGTACCACTTGGTGCCTCTTTAAGCATTACTATATACCACACATTAGAAGACCATAAATGAAAAAAACTTCTTTAATCACTAGCACCAAAAGTAGTTTCTTTTGAACTGTCTTTACTTTGAATATTTGGGGGGCTTCTCTCAAGAACACATGTGCAGTGGGAGCAGTTCCCTGGAGTAGGCAGGATTGGTAGTAGGATGTGTGTGGCCACCTAGGTCTGCTGTTTGTGTGCACATTCGGAAGAATGGGTTGAAGAATGGACTTAAAAACACCAAAATGTAACTGCTAACATCCTGGAGACATTTTCCAGAACGTTAAAGTCTTTCAAGTAAGGGATAGACTACAACAGCAGCTGAACAGTTCTACCCAGAATGTTTTTCCTATTTTTACTGTGACCCACACTGATTCCGTGAAGCCTTGCATGACCTGAGTAAACCTGGGACAAGAGACAGGGAAAGTGGGGTCCAGGGCACTGCATAAATTACACATTTTCATGGCTTTGGGTAGTTCCTCCAAAACTAGTTTGACCTATAAAAACTACTTAATTTTTTTTAAATCTTTACTTTGAGTTTTTGCCCCAAGTGTACTTAATCACCTTAGTGCCAGTTTAATCCAGTTATGCAGGAGAAATTCATACTGGATGTTTGATTTAGAACTCTGCATCATCTTACCCAGGCCTTGCCTAGTTTATTTGGTAAGGGAGAAAGACCCCTTAGTTGGAGGGATCTAACAACCCTTGATGGATGGAGGGGTGACCTTGGATGTATTGAAACTATCACCCATAGGAAGGTATGAAAACAGGGTTATTAAATGGTTGGTTGTTTGCCAAGTAGTAGACAAAAGTACTTTAGAAAAATAGGACTTAAGTCAAAGAAACAGTATTTGGTAGTGAACACAAAACAATGTGTGGTTCATATTAAGGATTTTCAAAAGTTGCCTGCAAAGGAGAAGATTACTGCTACTCAGTGGGAAATAAATGCATTCAGAACCCAAACAGAAACTGTCAAATCTAATTAGGTTAAGAAAAGTTACCCTTGGGCAGTATATTAGTTTTCTATTATGGTGAGGCAAATTACCCCAAATTTAGCAGTTTAAACCACACCCATTTACTAGCTCACAGTTCTGTAGCTCATAGATCCAGCATGGTATAGCATGGTATGGCTGGATTCTCTTCTCAGGGTCTCACAAGGCTGAAAGGAAGGGTTAGTGGGCCAATTTTCTTTCACAGAGGCTCTGGGGAAGAATCTGCTTCCAGTTTATTCAGGTTGTGAACAGAATTCAGTTCCTTGCTTAGCTATCAGCCAGAGGCCTCTTTCATTCTCAGATCCTTCAGGTTGCCCACGTTCCTTTTTGTGTGGTCCCCTCCATCTTCAAACTAGCTAAGACCCTTCAAGTCCTGCTCTTTCTCATGCTTCAGATCTCTCTGCCTTCCTCTTCTGTTTATGGGTCCACATGATTAAGTCAAGCCCACAGAGATAATCTATTTAAGGTCAGTTGTGCCATAGAACCTAACAATTGCAGGAGTGGATGATCTCATCTCATCATATTCACGGGTTCCGGAGATTAGCTCATGAAAGTGTGTGTGTGTGGGGGGGGGATTTTCAAATTCTGCCTACTGCTGGCAATAACTTTGCCCATCTCAGCTGTGGGTAGAATTTTATCCTTCAAAGATAGGCCCTAGAAGTCTCATTTGTTTTCTCCATGGAAAAGGACAGCCCTCTGCTTCAGCGTTTGACTTGTGTGTTTACTGAAGTAAACTACAGAAGTAGCTTTTCTTCCTAAAGGGGATTGTTCTGTATTTTGAAGTTATTTTTAATAAAATTGAATTATGTTGTGTATTGTGCTTCTTAATAGAAAATGCATTATTGGACTGTTTTTGTAATGTCCTGTTTATTGCAAATGAAACAGCTAGTATTGTTCAAAAACTGTAGAAAATACTTTTGTACATATTAGCAATGTCTAATTTGTATACACTTCAGTTAAATTTCCCTAAAACTTGAAAGGGGACCTTGTAGAAATTAAAGCATATACTTAGTCTAAGTCTGAGTCTGTGCATGTTTCATCTTTCTTTACTTACCCAGACTTCAAACAATCTTTTGAAATGGTGAAAAAAACAAACCAGCCGATTCTCTTTGCTGATCCTGCTAGTGGACAGAGCTCATCCCTCTTTGCAGCTCATTTTCTTCTTCTAGCTGAGTGTTAGTGGTGGATGTAGGAGATAAAGCTAGAGAGAACATCAGGCAGAGATATTAACCTGCACAGGTAAGCATTGATGGTACATGTCTTCCTCCCCTGGAAACTCCAGATTTCCTCCAGGCTTTGTTACTGTCATCCAGCTGAAGCAGCCTGCATTAAGGATGTCTTTGCTGAGGAAGGAGTATGTCCAATCCCCTCTGTGAGCTGCTTCCTTATCTGCAGCCTCTGCCTTTCCCTTTCTTACAGCAGTTCCTCAGGTAGCGCAGCCCGTACCACTCACTCCAGAGAAAACATTCATGGTAATATTTTTAGCACACACATGAGAATTCACAGGGCAAGTACAATTAACTTTTGTCTCCTCAAAACTCAAATGTATTTTCTTAGTGAATGCAACCCTAAATTCTCATTGTAGGTAACTTACTTGCAGATACTGTTTTCTAAATTGAGTTAACTCAGTGGACTCCTAAGTCAGGCAATACTTGGACTTTGTCAAATCTGGATGCATTGCTTTAAAATTTAAAAAAAAAATGTAGGGTCTGCTTGCTGTGGAGAAATCCCCTAGTGAGGTTCCTTATCATCAGAGATATATATATATATATATATATATATATATATTTTTTTTTTTTTTTTTTTTTTCCTGTTTTTGGCCAGGGCTGGGTTTGAACCTACCACTTCTGGCATATGGGGTCAGTGCCCTACTCCTTTGAGCCACAGGCACCACCCATGATCTTATTTTTTAGTGAGTCCTAGGATCTTTCTTCACATTTCCTAGTGGTAAGCTCGACCCATTTGGGCAATATTGGGGGAATAATGTGTCAAGGTCTTTGGTCTTGACTGTTCTGAATTAGCTGGGCTACAAGGAAAGAGAGTTTAAGGAAAATACCTCTCTTGAATGCTGACTGGACATCACTGAAAGAGAAAGGAGGCTGTACTTGGTGTCAGAAGCCAGTAGTTAGCCTTGAAGGACTTGCTAACCAGGTAGACAGGTAGGGGGCCTTGTAGTCACGCCTCGCAAGGTAGAAAGGACTGGGTTCACATTTCCAAAAGACTGGTTTGGAGGGTTTTTTTGGTTTTTAAAGTGTGAAACAAAGCTTATTGAGGAAGAGACAGATAAGTTTACAGAGTAAGATAACCTTCTCAGTAGACAATTTAACGGGCCCCTTTGTCACAACAAAAAGCCCAAGACTGGTTTTTAGAAGAAGCAATTGACTTTGCTACTGCCCACAGTTGGGTGAAAACCTTCATGCCCATGAGGGACTTAGAGAGGGAAGAGTACTGGAATGAGGATTTCTGCTGGGCAGGAAGAAGTTCTTTGCTGCTGTGAAGGCTACAGCCTCTCAGGAGTCCAGAGGTGTTGCAAGGAGGAGCTGATAGAATACTTGCTCCCCTCAGAACAGACACGCTCCAGTCAGTGCCTGATGAATGCAAGGCGAGGAGAGCCTGCATGTCCATGCACACAGGCAAGGTTGCAATACAAGGTAGAGGCAGTGTTCCTTTGCTGCTTGCCTCCCCCTCCCTGTGCATCAGAAGGCCCTGAGTGGGGCTACTCTTAGAGTCCACAGACCTTCCACTCACCATCAAGCTCAGACTCCACTAATTGAGCTGAACCCCACAGCCTGCAGAACCCAGGCTAGACTGGAGAGGGTTGCATCTCTCCAGCCCAGAGCCATTTGAGTACAGCAAGGCAAAAAAAGAGTTACCTGAGGTCTTAGGATAAACACCTATATTCTGTGCTGTGAGCCCTGAACCTGGGCATCTGTTATAAGTCCTGAAAGAGGGTGCATATGGAGGGAGCAGCTAAGCATGATAAACAGCCAAATGTACTCATCCCTTCCCAGACCAGCCTGCAGGTAGTCTGTCTTGCAGAAAGCCTGGCCCAGAGGTGCTGGAGGCTGGGTTGGTACTTTACCAGTCCTAGTCCACCAACCCACCACCCAGAAAAAGCCTGAAATTTGATGGTAAAGAACTAGGGGGACCTCTGTGGGTCAAAACCAGATTACTTGGGTTCAAGTTCTCTGTCACTTCCCAGTTGGGTAATTTGAAGGACAATTTACTTGACTTCTATGTAATTCAGCTCCTTATCTGAAAAACTGGGATGCTAGGGACTCCTCCCCTAGGACTGTGGTGGATTAAATGCTTAGAACCAAGCACAAGTCCCTGGGCCTTGAGTCTAGAAGGAGTGAAGGAGTCCCATAGTGTTCATATGGAGGGTCAAGCTCAGTCACTAGTGAGAAGCCCAGAGTCCCTTAAACTGACAGGATAGAAGGGGAACTTAGAAGCTGCTAGGGAGGCCTTGAATGTCAAGGCCAGGTTGTTTCTACTGTGAGAAGAAAACCAGGCAACCTGCTGGTTTGCATTAGGCCCCCACCCCCAGGCAGCTGTAGTCTATTAGTGCTTGTCTCAGCAGAGGCAAAACTCCAGCACAACTCCACACCCAGCAGATCTGTGTTCCCCCACCCTAGTATGTAGCTTTAAACTTCCCTATCACCCCACTTACCCCCATGCCGTCCAAGTTGAGTGGCCTTGTTTTCTGGCATTACCTAGTCTGCTCTGCTCCAGCTCAGCTACACAGTTCCATACCACTCAGGGAGGCTGAGCCCTGCATTGTGCCCCCAAGCCCCACAATATGGACTATTCTTTCTAGATCCATTGGGATGAATCTGGTTTCCCCAACCAAGCCTGGATAGTTTGGTCTGTGTCTCCTCTGCCATACAAAACTTGAGGCTAGATAGATACTTAGAAAAGTTATAAGACAACTGTGAACTGTCCTGTAGAGGCAGGGGGGATGGCTTTGCTGACCTTGCCAGCACCCAGTCCCAAGTGCCTGAAGGATCACTGAGCTCTGCCTTTGCCCAGTCAGCTGTTTGCACAGAATCCTGACTTGCCCCTCGGGCATGCAGCTCTGGTCTAGAATCTTCCTCTGCAGTACCTCAGTCCCACCCTACCCCCTCCAGGTGGCCTGCCTTGACCTCCCCTAAGGTGACATTTCCACTGCATGTCCTCACCAAGGCCAAAAGACCAATTCTGCCTCTGCCTGTCTCTACCCAGCCACTTCCACCAACCAGCCTCCCACATCTTGTCTCTGCTGCATCTAGCCCCTTCCAGTGCTCTACAGGTACTGGACTGTCTGCTCTTAAATTCCTTCTGGCCTGTGCAGGTACTCCTGTCTCTGCCTGGAGTATTAATTCCTTTCCCTCTGCTCTAGTAAATGCTAACATTCAAGCTGCAGCTACCAGCAGCCCTTTGGGGCCTACCAGAGAGCTCCTTCCTGACAGGTTCAGTGTGACCAGGTGACAACAGCCTCTCATAGAGCTCAGGCTCTGACCTGGGACTCCCCAGCTTATGAGCTTCAGGCCAGAGAAGCAAGAGGGGAATAGCTGGAGCCATCAAAGAGACTGAGCCCTCCACCATGTCCTTCTCTCCCAACCTCTGGCTCCTCTTCCTGCTTGACTGCCATAGCCGGAGCCATTCCCGAAGAAGCCAGCATCACCACCTTAGTCATACCAGCCACACCCTCTCTAAGCTTTGGCTTGGAAATGGCCCCAGCTGTATTCCATGCAGCCTCTCTGCCAGGCTCCCCTTGCTGATGTGTGGGACAAATCAGGCTGGGCCTCAGAGTCCTTATCCACCCAATGGGTACACAGTCCCTCCCTTAACACCTCCCAGGCCAGTGCAAGGATCCTCTGGGAGTCAGATGAGGAAGTGGGTTGGGAGGGAAGAAGAGACAGCCCTGAGGTGCCTGGCTGGTCTGAGGCATGTAAGCTGCTCTGGCATGGCCTCAGCCTGGGGCCTCTGGGAGCTGAGCCAGTTGTCTGTGCACCCATGCAGGTGCAGGATGTCTGCAGCAGCTGCCAGAAGCCTCCCAGCTGTGGGGGGATGTCCCAGTCTGTGCCCCTTGTTCTCTGATCCCGTCATTTTTCCACCAGGGTCTCTCTCTTTTGTCCATCTGGCTATGTGCTTTATTCTCTTACCCACAGCACTCCGTTAGCCATCTCTCTTTGCCTAGGAGATGTTTCCTTCCTGGCTCTTGTCTTGATGGCTTCCCCTTTCTGGGGAGCCTTGCAGTATTACAAGACAATCAGGCTGTTTCATGTACCTAAGACCCTGGTTCTGTTCCATTTCCTCTCCTGGCACCTTGAACCAACATCCTGAGCAAGCTCCAGAGTTCCTGCCTACTCATGAGTCCGGTGGCATACCCAGGGAACACTGCTGCAGCTGGGTATGGACTTGTCGGTAAACACAAGTGCACGTGGGGAGGAGTGGGAGATATCAGGATAAGGGCAATGTGAGAATGACCCTGGATGAGGCAGCAGTCAGCTTACGGTAGGTGTGGGGGGCACAAAAAGGCATCTGAAGATGACATGGTCCCACGAGAGGCCTAGAGGCCTCCTCTCCATGATGGTAGCCCTATTACCACCCAGACCTTGCCAGGCCCAGTGCCCTGTAGTCCCCACCCTGGTGCCTGCCCAGCCTGGCAGCGTTCCTCTGCAGCCTCCTGCCAGCACAGCCAGCCCCCTGCCCCCACGGGTGTCCATGCCAGAGCAGCATTCCGCAAGCCTGGCTGCATCTACCCAGCAGACGCTGAGCAAGGGGGCCACTCAAGCAGCCGTCAGGGCACAAGGCTACAGCGGCCTGGGCCACTTGGTCCCACTGCTCTGATCCTGGGCCAGCCACCTTAAGGGATTTGGTCACTGCAGCTGTGGTGCAAGATCCTGTATCTCCTGCCCTAAAACAGCCCTGTGCAGCCTGAGGCTACCAGGTAGGTACGGAGTCCACCGGAGCCAAACCCTGGAGGCATAGAGCACAGTGAGCTCTGAGCCGCCCTGGGATAGGGATGAGGGGTCAGACCAGTTGGGGACCCCAGACTCACCCCCAGGTCAGAGAAGCCCAGGCCAGAGGATGGGGGTGATGAGCGCGGCTAGGGTGCGGGGTTCAGCCCCTCAGCGTGGCATCGTTCAGGGGAGCGGATGGAAGCCTTTTCTGTATCAGGTTGAGGGCCGCCCGGCGCGCTCAGCTTCCTGATTTTACAGCAGCCTTCCATTCCGGGCCCCGCTCCGTGGCGCAGCTGGAGGGCACTGGGGTTTGAGTCTCCGATGAACTTCCCCGAGAAAGGAGTCTTAGCGCAGGAGGGTGGGGCTGGGGTCCATCCGCCGGGATATGAGCAGTGAGGGCCAGCTGGAGGACCCCAGCAGCCAGAGACAGGGCGTGCTGCACCGGGACAGCGTACACCACGCGTGTCCGCGCCCCCCGCCGGCACGCAGGGCGGCCTGGCCCTTTAAGCGTCCAGACGGCGGCCCCAGCTGACGCGCGGGCTCCAATCGGCGCCCCGCGCCCCCCGCCCGCCGCGCCGGAGGCTCTGGGGCCGCAGCTGCTCGGCGCTGGACTCGCCGCGGCCCTGCGCCTCCGCCCGCCCGGCCGCGCCCCCGGGGGCCATGGTCGCGGGGCCCTGCGCGGGGGCGGCCCCCAGCGCGGCGCTTCATGGAGCGGCCCTGGCCCGGCCGCCGGGGGCAGCGCGATCCCGCGGGGCCCTGTGAGCCCCCAGCGCCACGGCACCATGGTACGCAGGGCCCTGCCTGTCCCCCCGCTTATCCGCCCACCTGCCAGCTCTGCCCTCCCAAGCGCACGGCCCACAGGCTCAGCTGGAGAGGTTGGAGAGATCTTCCCCTTCTCTCAGTCTCCTGACCCCATCTGCTGGGTTCCCGAGGGCCGGGAATGCGGCTCTCGGTGGGGAGGGGGTTAAATTCCTGGGGTGGGGGTGCCGGCGCGAGAGGCTGAGGTCTTGCTAGGCTCGGGCTCAGGGGGGCGCTCCCTTGCCCTCAGGACGGCGCCGCCCTCGGGCTGGGCGATGGGGGGGTAGGGGGAGTCGAATTCCCGCCTGGGCCTTGGGCCACGTGGGCGCTGGAGCAGCTCTGCTTGGGGATTCGGGACGGCCCAGGTCAAGGGGCTGGGGGTCTCCTGCAGCTCTGAAACAAACTCCTGTGTGACCTTGGGCTGGTACTCCGCCTTCTCTGGGTCTTTTTTCCGGGGAAGGAGGGGAGCAATGAACGCAGAGATTGCCATAGACACCCCTTCCCCAAAAGGCAGAGCCTAAGGTCATGAGCCTATGCCCCCTTGTTTAGCTTGGTCCAACCCGTTGCTGCCCAGTGAAGAAATATTAGTGTGGGAGTGAGAGGGCACAGATGGACTCTTTGGATTTCATCATGAGGCCTTCCAGGGAGGCTTTGTGGCAGTGAGGCAAGGGACCTCTCAGATATAGAAGGCTGTGACTTGGTCAGCAGCCCCAGCAGGTGTCTCTGGCACCTGGTCAATGCCCCACCTGACTTGAGGGAAGGATTCAAGGGCAGGAACCCCCTGGCAATAAGAATGCCCCCGCCACCGTGGTCCTGGATCTTAGCTAGGCTGGGGTGGCCTGAGCTTGGGGGTCTGTGGCTGCAACTGGCACAGCCATTTGGGCAGGGGCATCTACAGCTTCAGGAAACTGGCACATCTGGCTGGGGAGGCGGAGGGCTGGGGAAGGGGACAGCTGGACCTTGCTGAGGGGGCTGCCATCTATGGACATGAGCAGCATCTGTGTGCCCCATGAAGGGAGTCCAGTCAGGGACTGGTTGTGAGGTTCTTGGGCTCCCCAAGGGCCAAGGATGGTGCTGGTGTGGCTAGGGGTGCTATCTTGGGAATGGAGTGCTGAGATAGCATTGCCCTCTTTCCCTGCCAAGGCCAGAGGGAGGAAGCCAGGCCTCTCACTTGCCCTATGGGCCAATCTGCACATGGGAAGTTTACCCTTTCCCTTTGGCAGGTGGGCACAGGTGAGGACTAGAGGGTGTTTTATAGAGGAAGAGAGAGCAGGTCTGAGGCCCTGTGGTCTGGGACAGGGAAGACCCGGCTTTGGGAAGCCCCTATCCAGGGTACTTTTTCTGTCACTGTCTGGGCCCTGGATGTCCTAAGGAACCCTTGTTACAACTCAAGTTGTACCCTAACCCCTCACTGACCTGCAGTTATAGGGGCTCTGGAGAGAAGGCAGCAAGTAGTGGGAGTAGTGTTGGGGTCTGGGAAACACAGGGGTCTCTGAGTGGAAAGATTTCTGCTTTTTATGTCCCTAAAGACTAAGAAACCCAGCCATGTAGAGTGGTATCCCAGTCCAGTAAGGAAAAGGTGGCCTTTGCAGAGCTTTGAATCCAGGGGCTCTGGACTGGGGGACCATCCCATTTTGAGCCTCAGTTTCTTCATCTGTGCAGTAGGAGTTGGTCTCAGAAGATGAGTCAGAATGAGTCAGAGGAGAGAGATGGGAGGGGCTTAGTGCCACGTCCCAGTCAGATTGGCCAGGCCTGGACAGGCCAGTAGCTTCAGAACAGAGGGGCAGCTGAGAAGCATCTCCGCTGGTGGAAAACTTAAGTGTGGTGGGAGAACTTAAGGAAGATGGTATCCATGGCCAAGGGCGATGGTATCCATGGCCAGGGTGGGTGTTGCCTAGACACTAGGTGTGGAGGGCAGGGGCCAGGGAAGGTCTGGAAATAGGTTGCCCCTGGTGGCTCAGTGAGGCTGGTCCTAAGGGCCTGGGCAAATTCCCATTCAGGTGACTGACAAATTGAGCTTAAATACCACCACCCTACCTAGTCTGAGCCTACCCACTGCTGCCTCAGCCATAGACTGTGGATGGACAGGGCCAAAGTTCTTTCCAGGGCCTCTATGTTGGTGGTAGTGGTAGGGAAGCTAATGATTTTGTGGCTATGGGGCAAGATACCTACCAAATATAGGAAACTAACACTGCCATGCAGGCCCTGAGGAGAGCCAGAACTTGGTGCAGCCAGGAAGGTAGCTGGTGGATATTAAACATTTGCTGTGTGCTGGGCCCTGTGCAAGAGACTGGGTGGGCTGCCTGAATGTGTTGCCCACCATGTGGAGCCAGGGGTGACTAAATTAACTCATATTCTGGGTCAACATCAACAGGTGCTGGATGTGGCCCACAGGACCGATAGTCTGCTCATCAGACTCTGAGGGCTCCCCAAGTGGTACAGTCTCCAAGACAGGGCCATTTGGGAACCTCTGGGCCTGGACTATTGAGAACCACCTAGAGCAGTGGTTCTCAACCTGTGGGTCACAACCCCTTTGTAACAATGAAAATACTTGGCAGCATTAGGAAGGTTGAGAACCACTGACCTAGAGGAAAAGGGTCTGGGGCAGGCCTTGGGGGCCTCCTGCCTGTAGGCATGGTAGACAGGTAACATAGCTGTGCCCTTCTATCCCCACACAACCCTGTGTGAGGGGGAGCTGCTGGGGACCAAGCCAGGCAGGTATAGGGAGAAGTTACAGTCCCTGGGCCTGGACCTCTTCAGGAGTTCCTACTTCTGCAGCAGCCTCACTGCTGGTGAGGTGCTGGGTCCCTGGTTGCAGTAGGCAGAAGCTGGGCTGTAAGTGAACAAGTGAGCCTGACTTTTGTTCTTGGGTTGTCTGGGCCTGGTCAGGCTTGTTTTTGCCGGTATGTATGAGCGAGTATGTGGGAGAGAATCCCTGGGGCTCAGGAAGTGTTGGAGGGATGCCTGAGTCCCTGCTGCCGTGACCACCTAGTTCTGGTTTGCCTGTTCTAAAGGTCATGCACCCCGGGAAACCCCCATACCCCTGGCGAACCTGGATGAATGGTCACCATGGTGCCTTTTCCTTCCCCTTCCCTTTCCAGGATGACTTTTCCCTTTTTGCAGGGGAAGAGCCAGAGGCCTAGAAAAGTTAAGTGACTGACCTGGGAGCTGATCTTCATCCTGGAAAGATCACCAGTGGAGTCTGAGCCCTGTAGATAGCTGGCTCGGACTTGAATCCCAGTCCTCTGCTTCCTCATCTCAGCTCCGGCTCCTTTCCTGTGAAGTGGAGCTGAGGGTGCTGGTCTATCTCCTAGGCAGGCTGCAGGGGGGTGAGCAGGGCCCGCTGGCCTTGACCTTTTCCTGTGCCCTCTACCCCCACAGTTGCTGGTTGAAAAGACAACCGACTCACCAGCGGCTGAGTTCTCGCTGGTGGAGGACGTGGCACTGCACTTTGCCTGCTTGATGGGCCGCCTGAATGAGCAGCGCCTCTTCCAGCCCGACCTCTGTGACGTGGACCTCGTGCTGGTACCCCAGCGCAGCGTCTTTCCGGCACACAAGGGCGTGCTCGCTGCCTACAGCCAGTTCTTCCACTCACTCTTCACCCAGAACAAGCAGCTGCAGCGTGTGGAGCTGTCCCTGGAGGCACTGGCACCTGGTGGCCTGCAGCAGATCCTCAACTTCATCTACACATCCAAGCTGCTGGTCAACGCGGCCAACGTCCACGAGGTGCTCAGCGCCGCCTCATTGCTGCAGATGGCTGACATCGCCGCATCCTGCCAGGAGCTGCTGGATGCCCGCTCCCTAGGCCCACCGAGTTCTGGCACTGTGGCCTTGGCCCAGCCAGCTGCCAGCTGCACCCCAGCTGCGCCACCCTACTACTGTGACATCAAGCAGGAGGCAGATACCCCAGGCCTGCCCAAGATCTATGCCCGTGAGGGCCCTGACCCTTACTCAGTGCGTGTTGAGGATGGAGCAGGGACTGCTGGTAGCACAGTGCCTACCACTATTGGGCCAGCCCAGACCTTCTTCAAGGAGGAGAAGGAGGGTGGTGTGGAGGAGGCTGGTGGGCCCCAGGCCAGCTTATGCAAGCTGGAGGGTGGGGAGGAGTTGGAGGAAGAGCTTGGGGGTTCTGGCACCTACAGCCGCCAGGAGCAGTCCCAGATCATCGTGGAGGTGAACCTCAACAACCAGACACTGCACGTGTCCACGGGGCCTGAGGGGAAGCCTGGCCCTGGGACGAGCCCGGCCACCATGGTGCTGAGCCGGGAAGATGGGCTGCAGAGACACTCAGAGGAGGAGGATGAGGAGGAGGAAGAGGAGGAAGAAGATGAGGAGGAGGGGGGTGGTGGCAGTGGAGGAGAGGAGGAAGAGGAAGAGGGTGGCAGTCAGGGAGAAGAGGAAGAAGAGGAGGATGAAGGGCATAGTGAGCAGGAGGAGGAGGAGGAGGAAGAGGAGGAGGAAGACGAAGGGCCCAGTGAGCAGGATCAAGAGAGCTCTGAGGAGGAGGAGGGGGAGGAGGGGGAAGCCGGGGGCAGGCAGGGGTCGCCCGTTCGCCGGAGCAGTAGGCCTGACCCCGCTCCCCACAGCCGCATGGCCACGCGGTCTCGGGAGAATGCCCGGCGCCAGGGCACCTCTGAGCCTGAGGAGGCTGGGCAGGGCAGTGGGAAGCGACCCAAGCTGTCTGCCAGAGTGGCCTCTGCACCGGCCCGAGTGCCTCCAGCCACTGATGGGCTGGGGGCCAAGGTGAAGCTGGAGGAGAAGCAGCACCACCCATGCCAGAAGTGCCCAAGAGTTTTCAACAACCGCTGGTACCTGGAGAAACACATGAACGTGACCCATAGCCGCATGCAGATCTGTGATCAATGTGGCAAGCGCTTCCTGCTGGAGAGCGAGCTGCTGCTGCACCGGCAGACAGACTGCGAGCGCAACATCCAGGTGGGCCTTGGTGGGTGCAGGGCTAGCCCCGAAATGGGCTCCAGTCACCTAGTGTCCTGCTGATCACACTGCCTAGATGGCCTGGGGTGACCAGACTTAGCCCCCAGACAGTCAGACTAGCCAGGGTGGTGAGAGCTGAGAGGATAACATCTAGGAGAGCTTCCTGGAAGAGGTGGATAGAGCTGGGCTTTGGTAGATGGAGAGATGTACAGAGGCCTGGAACAAACAGTACCTTTGGCCTGAGAACAAAGGGGTCTCATGGACTTGGGAGGATGAGAATGTCAGTTGTCTAAACAGATGAAAGCAGGGGACAGCCAGCTCTGGGGAGAAATGAGTCAGACAATGTTTTAATAAATCCCGTGGGTTGCAGAAAGGCCAGCAGGGCCATTGTGTAAAGTTTCACAGGTTGTATACTACAAAAGTACACCTGTAAGGCGAAGGGGTTTGCCCAGGCTGGGTACCATTTTCCACTTCCCACAAAGGCTCTATCTAGAGCTAGAGGGGCAGCTCAGTAGGAGGCAGCTCCTGCTTTCAGCTTTTTGGAGATGCCAGCTGGCCTGGGCCAGGAGAAAAGGGACTAGATGAGAAAAATCTGGGAAGAGCAGGGTCTTTGGGGCCTAATCAGGAAAGCAGGACTGGCTGCTAGGACATGGGCCAGCCTGAGTCCATTTGTGCCAGCCTAGCTTCTCAGAGTAGGGATGGCACATAGCCAGCCAGGCTCCTCACCAGGGTGGGGATTATACCTTTTCTGGTCCAGGAGAAGGGGGAAAAGGTGGCAAGTAGGCGGATGCTAATTACCTGAGCTAATTGCTAATTGCATCACCATGTGGAGAAAGTGTTACCTAGGAGTCACCTGGTAACCTGCCCCACCCTCACATACCTGTATCCACTTGCCTGCCTACTGGGCTACCCTTTACTCTCCACCTGCTTCATAACTGAGCCTCCCTCCTAAAGGGAGAGAAGCTCATGACTTCATCCAACTCAGGCCCCCAACCCAATTTCTGCCCAGGCCCTGGCCTAAACTCCAGCCCTCTGGGGGTGTCCTATAGGAATGGGCAGGACAAGGGTCCAAGACCCCAAGGTCCCTGCCATCCTCTGTTGCCTAAAGATACCTGGTTCCTTCTACAGTTCTCCTCAACTAACTCCTGTGAGCCCATCCCCATAGGGATCTGCAGGGTGTCATGGCATGCGTCCAAGCAGGGGAGGCAGCAGTGATAATCTACTAATTGTCTGAGGGGCTTCTCCATGAACTGTGTGTGTGGGCTCCACACCTGATACTGCCCTTCAGCCAGTGGTCATATCCTCTGTATAGAGAGCATGATGCTTTGGGAATGCCTTATTGAAATGGGTGCAGAGGGGGTACTTCCTAGAAGAGGCGACCCCCCAACCCTATTTAAGCCAAAGGATGAAGGAGAGCCCCAGGCCTCAGCCTTGTATGTGTGTGAGGGTAAGTATTTAGGAAGTTACCGTCCCAGCTCAACAGCATCAGTTCTGGCTAGTCCTTAGACATCAAGAAAACAGGTCCCAGCAGAGTTGGGGCATTATCACTGCTGCCTCCCCCTGCTTGTACCAGGTCCCTTCAGGCAACAAAGAGGTTGGAGACCTTGGGGGCAAACTCCCCTTCTGTTCTCCTGGAACTGAGGCCAGAGAGGAGCAGCAGCTTGTCCAAAGTCATACATCCTGGCTTGGGGCCCTGGGCTTAAAAGTCTTTTTACCCTACAGTGTGTGACGTGTGGCAAAGCATTCAAGAAGCTCTGGTCCCTCCATGAGCACAACAAGATTGTGCATGGTTATGCAGAGAAGAAGTTCTCATGTGAGATCTGTGAGAAGAAGTTTTATACCATGGCTCATGTGCGAAAGCACATGGTTGGTAAGTCTGGGTCGGTCAGGGATAGAGCCTGAGGGCAGAGATAGGCCAGCTGCTGGCTATACTGGGCAGGACCTTCTATCTAGGTGAATAGGAAAGACTTCATACCCAAGGGCAATGTGAAAGAGTGAGACGGCCCCTCTAAACTGGGAGACTGGTTGTAGTGGCAGGTGTGATCTGGATAGGCTGTAGGGCCAGGGGGTTATCATGTACTATTGGGCAGGTTGCACACTGCCCAAGGGTGCCTGAACAAGATGACAGGTAGGTACTAGAAATTGAGCTGACATATCGTTAAACAGGCTGTGCATCCTGGCATGAGTTCATGCCCACCCCGGGAAAAGAGCACCTTTTTCTAAATTATACAAAGTGCCCTATGGGCTGGCACAGGCCCTGTCTCACTTAGTTTGATGACAGCTGTACCTCTGATTCTTTCTCACCTTTTGGCCCTCACAGGGCTTCAGGCTTCTCCGAATTCAACCTCCCCCCAGGGGTCACGCCTGGACACAGTAAGGAGGCCCCCCAAGTGTGTGTTGGCTACCCCACTGCCTTAGGAAAGACCACCCACCCCCTAGGTGGGCCTGGCTGGGAGTCTTGTGTCCCTAGGGCTATTCCTTGCCTGCTTTATTTAGGTCTGGGGCTCAAGGAAGGGGAAACCAAGGTAGACATTAGGCCCTTGGCTGGACCCTACTCCCTTTCTTCATGGGACAGTGCTGGGACAAACCTCCCCATCCCCACCCAGTGTGAGCTGACTGGGATCTGGGATGCTGGGTCTAGGACTTGGCTAGGAGCATGCTGGTCTGTAAGCTCAGGGGGGGCCCTCCCTATCTCTAATTGCCTCCTTCCAGATCTTCCTTGAAGAGTTTGTTGATTTTCACTTATCTATGGGTTCTGAGGGGAGCACAGCTAACTTCCTCTGGATTGCTGTTTAGGGGCTGAGTTGTGGCTTTATGCATGTCATCCCCTGTAAAGCCACCTTTGGAGCTCAGTACCACTATTAGTCCTTTGTCCTTTTTTTTTTTTTTTAAGACAGAATCTTACTGTGTCACCCTCAGTAAAATGCCGTGACATCACAACTCACAGCAACCTCAAACTCTTGGACTTAAGCGATTCTCTTGCCTTAGCCTCCCAAGTATCTGGGACTACAGGCGCCCGCCACAACGGCTGGCTGTTTTTAGAGACGAGGTCTCACTCTGGCAGTGGCTCAGGCTGGTCTCGAACTCATGAGCTCAGGCAATCTACCTGCCTTGGCTCCCAGAGTGCTAATATTACAGGTGTGAGCCACTGTGCCCAGCCTTATTAGTCCATTTTTATAGAATAAGAAGCTGAGGTACAGATAGCCCAAAAGGGAAGCCAGTGGCTAGATCAGGATTGGAGCTGAAGCTAGTCCTCCCAGGATCGTTCCAGCCTTCCCTGAAGCTCTGGGGGCAAGGCAGCCTTGGCAGTTTCCCTTGGCCAGGACTAAAGAACCACAAGGGCCTCTGTGCTTGTCTGAGCCAGACCTTCAGTGTAGGCAGGGAGACCCAGCCCTGGAGTGGACCCAGCCCATTCCCTCTCTTGGGAATCAACCCAACTCTAAGGACACAGTACAAGGTGGTCCCTGGGAGGGTGGTGGCACAGGGCTGCTCCAGGAGGCAGAATGTGGGCCCAATGTGGAGGTGCTCAGGCTCTGAGACATGATGGCCATGATGCCCACCCTGTAGCCCACACCAAGGACATGCCCTTCACCTGTGAAACCTGCGGGAAGTCCTTCAAGCGCAGCATGTCCCTCAAGGTGCACTCACTGCAGCACTCCGGGGAGAAGCCATTCAGATGTGAGGTGAGCTCCCTTCTGTTTTGGCCTGTCTGAGGGGCCACCTGGGAGGGGGAAGGATCAGGGACAGCAGCTACTTAAAAACCAGGGGTGTGGGGAGGCCGAATGCAGGGTCCAAAAAGAAAGACCCACCCTCTGCATCCTATTCCCACCCCTAACCCAGCCCCACACATTCAAGGTGGGACATGTGTGTGGGCTGGAGCCATGAGACAGGTTTTCTGGAGAGGTGGATTAAGGAGCACTTCAGTGGGGAGGTCAGAGATGAAGACAGCAGAGCTGCAAGTGGCAATGGGGGGCTTCCAGTGAGGAAGGGGTGAAAAGCCCTCAGGCCTCCACTGTGTCACCTGTTTCCACCTCCTAACCTCATTCCCTGCCTGGACCCTGTGTGCTGGTGTCTCCTCCTGTGCCATGCCTGCCCCAAGAGCCCTTCCCATGTGTATCCATCCTTGAGGCCCTGCGGCAGCTTCCCCAAGGCTGCTCTTCTGCTCTGTGCCTGGGCCTCACCCCCCCCACCCCACCCCCAGAACTGCAACGAGCGCTTCCAGTACAAGTACCAGCTGCGGTCACACATGAGCATCCACATTGGCCACAAGCAGTTCATGTGCCAGTGGTGTGGCAAGGACTTCAACATGAAGCAGTACTTCGATGAGCACATGAAGACCCACACAGGTGCGAGTGCCCAGGGGGAGGGGCTCCGTGTCAGTCCTGGACCCCTTCCCAAGTCCAGGCCTCAGTTTACCCTTTTGTCTGAGGCTTGCTGCCATCCTTGCTGCTTTCTCGGGTCTGGTGAGGCTGGCACCAGTTGACCGAAGTGTCGGTGGGGGGTTGGGGGTGGATCTGAGAGTGCCAGCGGTGGACTGCTATGGTTCTGTGGGATGGAGAGGCTGGGCTTGGGTTACAGGTTGCAGTATGGTAACCCTCCAGCGATCCCTGCTGCCCCTCTACTCCCCAGGGGAGAAGCCGTACATCTGCGAGATCTGTGGCAAGAGCTTCACCAGCCGACCCAACATGAAACGGCACCGGCGCACACACACTGGCGAGAAGCCATACCCGTGCGACGTGTGTGGCCAGCGCTTCCGCTTCTCCAACATGCTCAAGGCCCACAAGGAGAAATGCTTCCGTGTCAGCCACCCCCTGGCCACTGATGGCCCAACCTCCACCCCAGCCCTGCCCCCAACCCAGCCTCAGGCACATGCGCTGCCCCTGCTCCCAGGGCTACCCCAGACCCTGCCGCCCCCGCCACACCTGCCGCCCCCACCTCCGCTCTTCCCCACCACTGCCAGCGCTGGCGGGAGGATGAATGCCACCAACTAGATGCTGAGCTGCACCTGCTGGGACCTGGAGTCCAGGGGCCACTCCATGAGGGACCCCACTGCTCTCCTTCCTGGGGAGGGCAGCAGCACGAGCCTGGGCCGCTGCTCCCCACCTCCAGAGGTGGCTGGATGTGCTTGCCCGAGACCCCTACCCTGGGGGGTGTGCAGGCTGGCAGCCCCCAGAGCTGGTAGAGGACATCTCACTCCCAAGTGCCCCCCCTTTCTGCAACTCCTTGAAGCCTTTACTTTTTGCTTTTTTGGAAGTGAAGAAAAAAGAAAAGAGGAAACTATTTGCAGTACCCACCTCCAGGTGAGGAGGGTGCTGGAGGCAGCAGGTACAGTGGGGAGGGAGAAGCCCAGGTGGCAGGCGTGGTGGCCAGTCATGCTGCTGAGGCCTGAGCCAGAGGACAGGGTTGGCCAGGCCCACCCTGGATCTGCCTCAGTGGTTTATCCCCACATTCCCATGCCCCTAATTTGTTACCTTACCCTGGAGGGTTTGTGGAGAAGGGGTGCCAGCCCCCTAGAAGAGTTGTGGACCCAGTTGGGAGTGCTGTGGACACCAAGGCAGGTCTGAGACTGGACACCAGTGAGCAAGGGTGGGGAGAGTCAAGAAGCAGGGACTAAAGCCCTGGCTCTGCACCAAGCAGAGTGGGGAAGGCAGGGGCTGGTCCCCGGGGGCTTGCTTTCCCCACCCACATCCCTGCCAGCAGGCCCAAGAGTCCCCAACCTGCACCAGGCAGCGCTGAGTGTCCTGAGTCCTGGAGAAGATGTCCCCAGAAGCTGCTGGGCCTCAGTGCTGTGGATCAGGCCCTGGGGGTAGGCAGAAAGGCTGCCTCCTGCAGTACCAGCTCCTGGGGGCTGGAGTCAAGGAACTCCTGAAAACCGGTTAGACTCCCAGGGGCAGTATCCAAGGAGGAAACTTGGACAAGTTTGGGGGAGTTTCAAGGTGCTACCAGTGGCTATCAGTGGGGCAGGGACAGGGCTGCTGCTCACAGAGCACCTCCTCCACTTACCAGCTTCCCTGGCTATGTATTTCACACCAGAAGGAGACGTGTGTGTCTGTGTCCGTCTCTGCTCCCCTATGGCCCATGCTAGGCCCAGCCACAACCTGCCCCTGTCTGGCTCCAGCATCCTGGTCCTCCTGGGCCTCTGCACGGGTGGGTGGGGCACTCACAGCACTGCCGGTAAGAGGAACCCTAGGGGACAGGGGAGCCCAGTCTGGTCCCGGTGCTTGCCCTCATGAGGCCAGCACTAAATAGGAAACTTTTTTTGTTGTCATTTAATGTCTTTATTTCTGCCTTTAATCTGGGGCAGAAGGTTCCATAAGCTACATGTTTCCTAGTTAAGCTCTTTCCTCTTGTGTTTATACAGTTTTGTTTGTTATACTCTTTGCACCTTAAACCCCCACTACTCCCCCACACTACCACCTTCCCAGCATGGCCGGGGTGGGAAGAGGCCTGGGCCCAAGGGGCATGGTTGGGGGCACTGAAACCCTCTAACTTCCCTGTGAGGCCCATGGTACTGGGGCAGGGGGCTGGGGACATTTTAATCATCAATAAATGAAGCACTTTATTCTATACAGATATGGGCAGGTCCAAGGTGCCCGAGTGATTTGAGGTTTTATAATCCAGGCTGCACCACTCTGTTTGTTCTCTGGGCTTGGAGGGGGCAGTGCCAGCTTCCCTGGCCCAGTCAGGTCTGGGACTGCAGCTGGAGTAGTACAAGCTAGAGCCTACAGACATACCCTGAGGTGCCCCTGCTTTTCCAAGTCAGAGAAGGCAGGAGGAAGGCTTCCTGTCTGGCTCCAGGCTCCTGCTTTTCTGTAGCTCTTTTCTTCCCCTGTACCTCTGATCTCTGGGCTTCCATGATGTCCTCAGGGTCCCTCCTCTTTCCCCCTTGCTATTTCTAACCTCTGGTCCCAGTGCCTGGCAGCTCATTAGAGCTGGCTCATGTTTTCCAAAAAGATCTTGCCCAGTGGGCTGTACGCAGGGACCTCTGTGGGTTCTCCAGCCATTGTCACTAGCACCGGGGTCTCCCATAACAGCTGGTGGCCTTCCTGTTGGCTCCACTGCAGCCTGAGTGGGCCTGGGGTCCCTTGTCTTCCAGTCCGTAGTTTGACAAAAGTCAAAGATGGATGTAGGGAGCTTGTATGAAACCCTGACCCAGAACTTGGGTTTTCTGTTCTCATACACTTCCCCTCAGGATAGGCAAAGGGTCCAGACAGTTGGCTGGGTACTTGTGGGCTCAGCCAACCTCTCTCCTAGGAGTCCCTCTCCCCAGAAGCCTGTGTCCCTGGTGCTAAATGCTCTCTTCCCCTTGGACCAGTGTTGGGAGCACCTTTCTGGCCAGCCCACAAGGACAGAAGCAATAATGGCACTTTAACAGTGCCAGTAGAGATAGGGGTTCTTATTTTACCAGCTTTTACATCTTTTTAATTGAAAAACAAAGATTAATGCACACCCAGATGTTGGAGTGAGAGGACTGGGGCATCTAACCCACTTCCCTGGGCTGGGATGCCCAGGCTCAGGACCATCACCTCCAAGGAGATCTGTTGGGGTCCCTCTGTCCAGCTGAACTGCCTCAGCCTGTTTGTCCATAATTCAGGCCTGGAGTCTGGGCCTGCCCACTCCCTAGCTCCCCTGGCTGGCTGGTCTCAGGGTGAGTGGCCAGAGTGACAAGGTGGGCCTCAGGCCCCATGGACATGGTTTTGGGCGCTTCCAGACCTGGTTCATGCTGCCATGGCCTCTGTGGTACCCCTCACAGGGGGCTTGGTGGTGGCAGAATGGTCTTGCCCAACTTCAATGTCTAGTCATGTATGGGCAACCTACATGAATGTGGGGGGAGGGGGTCAGCAGGTGTGTGAATGAGGAGAGTGAAGGGGAATAAAGTCAGTACAACTCCTGTCCCTTGGCCCAGCCTCTTCTTTGCACTTGGCCTGCCCTGACTATTGGCTGCAAAGACCAGACCTGGACCAGAGCAAAGCTGGTGTGTAATGTGATGGTTCAGCATGCAGACCCCATGGACATCTGTGCCCTGGAATACCCATCTCCCTTTCTTAG
The DNA here is from genome assembly GCA_963575145.1 of Galago senegalensis. Lineage (NCBI taxonomy): Eukaryota > Metazoa > Chordata > Mammalia > Primates > Galagidae > Galago > Galago senegalensis. The sequence goes on from CAUYTI010090300.1 coordinate 33,567, forward strand.
AGGCAGCCTGGGCTTTGGGGAACACCTGGAGTCAGGAGCTGGGGCAAAGGCAGCAAAGGGTTCCGAACTGGAGCTAGGTCTTGGGTCAGACACAGAGGAACCTAAAAAGATAGGGGTCCTGGGGCTGTTGCAGGTAAGACCCAGATGACAGTGCTCACAGGAGGCCAGGGCCTGTGCAGGGGTGGTTTTCCATGAGCACCAGTGTGTAGCCACAGACTCCCATCTATGTGCTAAGCACTGGGGATGCTGTGAAGAGAAATATGGTCTCATCCCTCCCCCGGCAAGCATGGGGGTCAAAAGGGGCCAGATACCAGAGATGCTGACACAAGGAAGACAAAACCTCAGACGGAAGATAGGTGGTGGCCTCCAAGGAGGGAGCAGGTGGCTCTCCTGGAGCCCTCTGGGAATTATTTCATTGCACAGGTAGTACACAGTGCACTTGCTTTGTACTGAATGGAATCCTAGATCGTGGGGACGTGGTGATTGAGGCTCCTACACAAGGTCAGACAAGACCTCCCAGGACTGAAGGAGGGGCTGGGAGGGCTTGTTGACCAACCAGAGAGGAGGTGCAGGTTCTTAGGATTTTGGCATTGCCTTTCTGTGTAGTCCCATTTTGACTGAAGGAGACAGGGACTTGCTCAAGACACCCTAAAAATAAGCCTCACTGGCAGCCCTGGGGGCCTGGCTGCTCTGCTGACTTCTCTGTTTCTGCAGCCTTCCTTTCCTGCTCCCCATCAGGTTTTAAGATGCCTCTTTATCCTTTAACTCCATATTCCCTGCACCCTTTGTTCTCACTGTATTTCTGTTTTCCCACTCTAGAGTCTTGGGCATTACTCTTATGCTGTGGATATCAGGCACCATCGTTGGTATCTCAGGAGCATGCACTTTTCTCCAAGTTTTGTCCTTTGGGACCAAGATGCTCACTAATACCTCACACCCTGAAGCATGGCTCAGAGCAGCACCACCCTACCGGAGAAAGCTGTGCTTTCTTACCCTCAAAAGCATGGAGGAGATGAGGAAGGGAAGCCCTTCTGGCTTAGTGGTGTCCTTGGGTCTAACCCACCAGTTATGTGGCTTTGTAAAGCCAGGGCTAGTGAATACGTCAGGTTAAGCTGGGTTCTGTTGCAGTAACAAACCACCTCCCAGCCTCTATGGCTCAACATCTATGGCTCTGGGTAAAGCTCCAGGACAGTCATTCTCCTTGTGGTGGCTCAGAATTCCAGGCTGCTTTGATTCTGTGGTACTTCCATGTCAATATGGACCTCTAATGTGACCAGAGCTGGGAAGAGACGGAGTGGAGAATGACACGTTGGCTCTTTGGTGTTGCCATCCAGAAGTGACATATCACTGCTATTTATATGTCATCATCCAAAGCAAGTTTTATATCCTTGCCTTGCTTCAAGGGAGTGTAGAGATGCGGCCCTAGCTTGTGTCTGGAAAGACTGGCGAGCAGCAATCTCCTTTTCTACACTTGGGCTCTGAGTCTTGGTGGACCAGGCTGCAAGATGTTCAGCCTGTGGAGCTGGTCTCTAAAGTCTCTGGAGGGTCAGTGATCAAGATAAGAGCAGCATCTCCCAAGGTTCTACCGGGCTAGGGGTGGCATGAACCTCCTCCATTTCTACAGATGACAGCACTGGGTCCTGCAAAAAGTGAGGAAGAGGACGGCTCCATCCTCCTGCCACACCTCCAGTGAAGGAAAAGCAACTCAGCAGCTCCCCTCCTCCACCTCGAACTTCTTTTCTTCTCACCCCTGCCTCACTCACACTGGAGACAGGGTCACTGGAAAACGCTGTGGCCAAACCTGTCCCCATGGGCCCCTGGGAGGCTTGGCCTAAGACCACAGCTCCCAGTGTACTGTGGACACTTTACAGTTACCCCTTACCCCACAACCTTCTGAGGTGGCTGAGAGCCCGAGGCAACAAGGCTCAGTAAGACAAAGGCAGATGCTTGCAGCCAGAAAGTGGTGGAGTCAGGATTCAAACCCAAGTCTATCTGTCCCAAAGCCATATTCTCTTTTTTTTAGACGGAGCCTCAAGCTGAGCCCCTGGGTAGAGTGCCATGGCATCACAGCTCACAGCAACCTCCAACTCCTGGGCTCAAGCGAGTCTCCTGCCTCAGCCTCCCAAGTAGCTGGGACTACAGGCGCCCGCCACAACGCCTGTCCATTTTTGGTTGCAGCCAT
>CAUYTI010090301.1:0-12137 GCA_963575145.1 Galago senegalensis
GGCTGGGTACGGTGGCTCACGCCTGTAATCCCAGCACTTGGGGAGGATGAGACGCATAGATCACCTGAGCTCACCAGTTCAAGACCAGCCTGAGCAAGGGCGAGACCCATTCTCTAAAAAATAGCCAGGCATTGTGGTGGGCGCCTATAGTCCCAACTACTTGCAAGGCTTAGGCGAGAGAATCACTTAAGCTCAAGAGTTTGAGGTTGTTGTGAGCTATGACGTCATAACACTCTATGCAGGGTGACAGCCTGAGACTCTGTCTCAAAGAAAGGAAGGAAGGACGGGAGGGAAGGAGGGGAAAAAAGGGAGAGACAGGGCACAGTGGGTCACACCTGTAATCCTAGCACACTGGGAGGCTGAGGTGGGAGGATCACCTGAGCTCAGGAGTTCAAGACCAGCCTGAGCAAGAGCAAGACCCTATCTTTGCTGAAAGTAGAAAAAGTAGCTGAGTGTCATGGGAGGTGCCTATAACCCAGCTACTCAGGAGGATGAGGCAGGAGGATCACTTGAACCCAGGAGTCTGAGGTTGCTGAGAGCTAGGTTACTGCCACATCACTGTAGACAGAGCAACAGAGTGAGACTCTGTCTCAAAAAAAAAAAAAAGAATTTTTTTTTTTAGGCACAAATGAGGCTCGATGCCTATAGCTCAGTGGCTAGGGCACCAGCCACATACACGGGAGCTGGCAGGTTCAAACCCAGCCTGAGCCTGCCAAACAACAATGACAACTAAACCAAAAACAAACAAAAAAGTAGCCAGGCATTGTGGTGGGCGCCTATAGTCCCAGCTACTTGGGAGGCTGAGGCAAGAGAATCACTTAAGCCCAAGAGTTAGAGGTTGCTGTGAGCTATGACACCATGGCACTCTACTGAGGGTGACATAGTGAGATTCTGTCTCAAAAAAAAAAAAAAGGCACAAATGACCTATTTAAATAAGAAAACATTGAGAGTGACTTATCTATGGGTAGTCTAAGTCCTGTTTCCCTGCTGCCAAAATGAAATGCTTTCATCAGAGTTAGGGGGCAGAGATGGCAACAAAAGACAAAGGGCTGAAGATCTGAAAAAATCATAAGCTTGCAGGCATTGACATGCCCCCCCCCCATTCCATAACACCTCACTATTGCAACACTTACCTGGCTGTGCACCTGCCCCACTGGCTTGTGAACACTAGACTGCGGCTACTTCATTTGGACATCCCCAACAAACAGCCCAAAGCCTGAAGCAAAGTAAAAAAACTAAAAATAGGTTTAGTTTAATTGCATTGATTTCCACCAGGTTGAGTTGAACTTAGTTGAATTGTTAAAAGTGATTATTACATGAGTAAAAACCGAAAATGTATTTGTTAAACTAGGCTGTGCTGTGTTAGGAGAGAATTTCTCATAAAAATGATACAGGTATACATGTTCAGAGAAGGAAAATGAAATTTGTATTTCAACAAATACAGTTGCAAAAAAGGTTCCAGATAGGTGGGGTACAGTGGTTCACACCTATAATTCTAGCACTCTGGGAGGTCGAGGCAGGTGGATTCCCTGAGCTCAGGAGTTTGAGACCAGCCTGAGCCAAAGTGAGACCTTGCCTCTGAAAAAAATAGCTCAGTGTTGTGGCAGGCCCAGCTACTTGGGAGGCTGAGGCAAGAGGATTGTTTGAGCCCAAACAGTTTGAGATTGCTGTGAGCTGTGATGCCAAATCACTCTACTGAGGACAACAAAGTGAGACTCTGTCTCAAAAAAAAGAACAAATACGTCCCAGATAAAGCCATTTTCAATTCTATAAATATTTTTTTGAGATTCCTCCTCTCCAAATTTTACAACCAAAGGACTTAAATACCTAAGGAACAATATATAGCCAAGTATGGTGGCTCACACCTGTAATCCTAGCATTCTGAGAAGCCAAGGCATGAGAATGCCTTGAGGTCAGGAATTCGAGACCAGCCTAAGCAAAAGCAAGACTTCATTTCTCCAAAGATAGAAAAAACTAGTTAAGCATGTTGGGGGGTGCCTGTAGTCCCAGCTATTTGGAAGGCTGAGGCAGGAGGATTGCTTGAGCCCAGGAGTTTGAGGTTACAGTGAGCTATGATTATTATCACCGCACTCGAGCCAGGGTGGCAGGGCAAGACTCTGTCAAAGAAAAGAAAAGAAGAAAGAAGAAAGAAAAAGAAAAGATACAATATATAAATAGGGAAATGTGATATTTTTTAATTAATTTCCAACAAGTACTTGCTTACTCTCGATGCAGAGATAGGGAAAAACTAGATTGGATAATGAGTCTTGAACTAGAAGTTCTAGCTGTTGCCTTGCTCCTTCTCTGAAAGAGAAAGATGGCCCAATCTGAGAAGGTCCCCACCTGACCAGATAGAGAGAAGAGCAACAGAGACATTACAGGTATGTGCTCAACACTGGTAAGAAACCAAACCTGCCTGCAAATGAAAACAGGCCCAGGGAAAGCTGGCAGCTCTTTCTCCCTCTGGATTGTTCATAAGGAGGGATGCACACAGGAGTAGGTCCTCCGGATCGGGGATCCTGCTGCACGCTAGTTCTATCTGGGTACTCTAATAGGTGCACAGAAAAGTCTTGAGCATGGTCTTTGGACTCATCAAGTTTATGGCATCACCAAATCAGAAATTAAGTATGTATAGATGCATTAAAAATCATGTGTACGGTGGCTGTGAGCTACAATGCCACGGCACCCAGGACGACAGAGGGAGACGCCGTCTCAAAAAAAAAAGATTTGGAAGCAAAGAGCTCAGTATCTACAGCACAAACAGAATAAAGCAGAAGCTACAACTGTGAAAAGAAAAGCATCCAGTTCAGAGGGTTCCATGAAACTAAAAGGTAAGTGACTGCATCCCCCTCCTGCTTTTAATTCTTTTCTCTAAAACTCTATGAATTTTCCTTCATTACTCAGAAATTGGGAGAGCTGCTTATGTTAGAAGCAGACCTTGATTCTCAGGTGCCATTATTGAAAATTAAAGGCTGCAGGCTCAGAAACGGTGGCTCATGCCTATAATCCTTTTACTCTAGGAGGCCGAGGCGGGTGAATTGCCTGAGTTCCCAGGTTCAAGACCAGCCTCAGCAAGTGCTAGGCCCAATCTCTAAAAAATTCCTGGGCGTTATGGCGGGCGCCTGTAGTCCCATTTACTCGGGATGCTGAGATATGAGACTCCATTCAGCCCAAGAGTTTGAGGTTGCTATGAGCTATGATGGCATAGCACTCTACCAAGGGCGACAAAATAAAAATGTCTAAAAAAAAATAAAAAAGAAAGAAAATTGTGGGCTGCAAACAAAGTTGTTCAAATTTAGAAAATTAAATCATAGGTCAGCACTTTTTCTATAAAAGTCCAGAGAGTAACTGTTAACTTGCCTTGTGTCCCTTGTGCATTCTCTGTTCCATATTTTGTTCCTTTGTTTTTTCTACAATCCTTTAAAAATGCAAAACTTTTCCTTAGCTGAAGGAAGTTTCCTTAGCTCACTTTTCCTTAGCTGAAGGAGCTAAGGAAATTTCACCCCAAAATATGATTCCTTGGTATAGAAAATATTTTCAATTTAAGGCCATTCATAATCAGAAAGAGGCCTTTCCTCTATCTACCTAAAATCTGAGTAATCTGATTGAGTATCAAAAGGGGCCTGTAACTTCCTTATCACATGCTAATAGGCCTGGCTCCAAGGTCATTTGTAGCACAATACCTGTCTCTCAAGTTAATTTACAAATCAATCTACTTCCCTCCATCTACACATCCCCCCACCCCCAGCAACCATTTACTGCACTTCTACTTTCCACATTCTACCCCCTTCCTTCCAAAAGCCATCTATAAAGCTCTCTGACCATCACTGAGACTGGATAATCATTCTTGTGTTCCCCCCCATGCACATAGTATTTGGAAATAAACCTTTCTCTTATTAATCTACCCTAATTGTGAATTGATTTTTTTTAGTGAACCAAAAAAAGGGAAAAGGGCAGGTTTCACCAAGATCCGTACACAGCCCATACAAGAAGAGACTGAGCTAGGTTAGCCTCCTGGTCATAGTTTTCCTAATGCCTGAGATAGCTCATAAAAAGAAGAAATCAGGGGCGGCACCTGTGGCTTAAAAGGGTAGGGCACCAGCCCCATATGCCAGAGGTGGTAGGTTCAAACCCAGTCCTGGCCAAAAAAAGAAGAAATCAGGAAGAACACGTTTGTGGTGTTCAAGGCAGTAAGCAGGTTTTACCTCACTGCCTCACCCCTCCCTCCATTCTCAGCTTCTTCTGCAGTACTGTCACCCCAAAAGAAGTCTCCACCCACCACCATGCTGTTGCCAGCCTCGCCAGCCAAAGCCCCAGAGACGGAGCCCATTGATGTTGCTGCTCATCTTCAGCTGTTGGGAGAGTCCCTCAGCCTCATTGGACACCGCCTGCAGGAAACCGAGGTGAGTGCAACCGGCATTCCGTCCCTCAGGTTCCCTGTGTAATTTATATTCATTCATTCATTTCACATACATTTACTAAACAACTATTAATACTTTATGCTAAATTGTGTCAGGTACTCGGGATGCAGTGAGAAAGAAAATACAATGGTAACAGAAATTAGCCTAGAGGTTTGGAAATCTATTAGCTCTCAAAGTTCATACTAATACTATCCTATTGAAACAGTGGTACAAAAAGAAGTTAGAATGCCCTGTAACTTACTTGGGTTCTTTGATGCAGTGGAAAATAAGTACAAATCTCGGGGCAGCGCCTGTGGCTCAAAGGAGTAGGGTGCTGGCCCCATATGCCAGAGGTGGTGGGTTCCAACCCAGCCCCGGCCAAAAACTGCCCAAAAAAAAATTCCTTTAAAAAAAAGGATAAGTAGGCTCGACGCCTGTGGTTCAAGCGGCTAAGGCGCCAGCCACGTACACCTAAGGTGGCAGGTTCGAATCCAGCCAGGACCCACCAAACAATAATGGCTGCAACCAAAAAATAGCCGGGCATTGTGGGGGGCGCCTGTGGTCGCAGCTACTTGGGAGGCGGAAGCAGGAGACTTGCTTGAGCCCAGGAGTTGGAGGTTGCTGTGAGCAGTGAAGCCATAGCACTCTACCCAGGGGGACAGCTTGAGGCTCTGTCTCAAAAAAAGAAAAAAAAAGGATAAGTACAAATCTCATAGCACTTTCGAACACTTGTACTTCTAAGAGAATTTGAATTTTTCTGTGCATTTCCATCAAGTTTTAAATAGGCAGAGTGATAGATTGCATAGGGGATCCATAGAGAAGTTGAAAATAGGTAGCAAATGTAAAGAAGTTGAGGTTCCAAGCTCTTCATTACTCTGCACTTGAACTATGCAGTGCTGTGTGTCCTAAGGCGATCTTTGTCTATTTTGGCTTCGATTTTAAAATCACTTAAACTGCAAAGCTCTTGTGTTCCATTTCTGTTGTCATACTCAGTTTCTAACCTTATTGCACCCTTAGCTAACTCAGTAGTACAGTAGTTCAGCATTCTACCAAGTTCTAATAAGACTTATCAGCAAAGAAATTGGGCTAAGTTACTAAAGCCATTTCTAAGCTAAGAAATCAGGGTAGTGGCTCGGCGCCTATAGCTCAATCGGCTAAGGCGCCAGCCACGTACACCTAAGGTGGCGGGTTCGAATCCCCAACCGGGGCCCGCCAAACAACAATGATGGCTGCAACCAAAAAATGGCCGGGCGTTGTGGCGGGCGCCTGTGGTCCCAGCTACTTGGGAGGCGGAGGCAAGAGACTCGCTTGAGCCCAGGAGTTGGAGGTTGCTGTGAGCTGTAATGCCACAGGCACTCTACCCGGGGGGATGGCTTGAGGCTCTGTCTCAAAAAAAAAAAAAAAGATTTTCCTGTTTCTTTTGATGTTCACTTGGTTTGTTATGCTTCTCATAGTCAGTCGAGGATTTTGACACATAATTCAATAGATTTTTATAATGTTTTCATCAGTTCTGCTCATTATTGGCCCCCTGACCTCTTTCTGTCCACTATTGTTTTTTCATGACTTTATCCCCCTAAACTTGGGCTAACATGTCCCTTATTTCACTTCCACTCTTGCCAAGTTTCACAAGAAATGTAATATTTATCATTGTTTTAAATCAAGCTCCCACATTCTTGTGATGGCACATAAAAACACATAATAATGAACACTACTCAGCACATCAACATGAACACAGCTCTGAGACACTGATATATATACCAAGGTTATGAAACCTTACCAAGTTGTTTGTACAATGCTGCCAATGTAAGCAAAAGGTAGCAAGTTCATGAACTTAATTGTCAGACTTTGTACAGACTTTATTTTAAAATGAAATAATTTTTTTCCTTAAAAAGAAAAAGAAAATAAGGTATTCTTGTTCTTGATCCATATCTGATGTCAGTATTTCACTTCTACTAGCTCTTTCCCTAAGCTTACAAACCACTCGAGTACCTCCTATCACTTAAAATATATAAAACCTGTAACTACTACCTCTCCATGATAGGTATTATATGTTATCCTTTACAGAAAGATAGACTATATGCACTGTTTCTACCTCCTTTCTCACTGCTCCCACTAGTTTAAAAAAATATTTATTATTTTAGCCCCAATTTTCCACTGAAACTACTCTTTGAAAACAATCACTAGAAAATATTTTATGATATTCAAGTTATTGAGGTTTTTAGTGTTTCTTAAAGCTATTGTCGTTTATAGACATACACTAAAACACTTATGGATGATGATGTCAGAAATTTGCTTCAAATGAATAGTATGAGAGGTATACAGATGAAAGAATATTAGCTAATACACATAACTGTGGAAGCTGGGTAATAAGTACTTAGGGGGTCACTATTATAATTCCATCTACTTTTGTATATGCTTGAAATCTTCCTTAATAAAAACTTAATAATAATAGTGAGGCCACAGATCAACACATTATGTATTCCTTTCGAGTAGACCATAGTTACTAACCAGAATAGAAATCACTGAGTCCCCTAAATTTGGGAGTATTAATCTCCCCCTGCCTTCCCAAACCTTCCCCAATCCTTACCACTCAAGCAACAGTAAACTGCCTTTACTGACCAGATGTGATGCATCCTTTAGAAATGTTGGTGGGGGAGGGAAGAAATGTTAGAGTGTAAAAAGGTTGTTAATACTAAATTTTAAGAACCTGATGACTCTAAAACCTTTTCAGATGCTGATTTTACTACTGTTTCCTGTACCTATTTTCTTAAGATGCAACATTATGACTCTGGTCACGACATTCCAGAAACTGAAATTCTTTTCTCAATAGTACCCCCACCTTCTTGTCCTTCAGAAAAAGAAACTGATTTACTTAAATTTTGTGATTATGTTTTTCATCCAAATTACTCATTTTGTCCAATGTAATCATGTAGTCCCCAAAGCAGGAAAATCAGATACTCTGAGATAAGCTTTTACTTCTCTTTCTACCTCACCATATCCCACCAATTTTACCAGTAAAATGAACATTAAATTCATCCATCCCTTCCTAATTTTATTCATACTACCCTAATAAAGCGTTTTGCTGTCCCCTTACATATTTCAATAGCTTCACTGTCTATCTCAATTCAATCATCTACCCTATAGCCAGAATGATTAAAATACTAATTTAATCATACCAGATACCTGTTTAAAATCTTTCAAATAGCTGAAATTTTCTAGGATAAAATTCAAATTCCTAAGCATAGCAAGCAAAAATTTTAAGGATCTGGCTGCATACTACCCTCACCTCCAATCTCTCTTAACTTATATCTATGTAAATTAAGTACTAAATTTAGTACTGCTACAGTTTTGTAACGCTATAGTACTAAATTATGTACTGTAGGTCACCCCAAACACCTTTAGGGTTCATACATTCCATTGCCTTTGGTTATACTATTTCTTCTCTATTCATTCTAGTCACCATTTTGTTTGTTAAGTTGAAAGAGTGTGGTTTAACTTAACAAAGAATGCAATACAGCAGCCAATAAAACACAGAAAAATGAAGTCTTTTATATTGTATTTAAAAGAACTGATTAAAAATAAAAGGAAACAGCTGGGTACCATGTTGCATGCCTGCATTCCTAGCTACTCAGTAAGCTGAGGCAAGAGAATCACTTGAGCTCAGGAGCTCAGAAGTCCAAGGCCAGCCTGGGAGACCCACAGTGAGGCCCTGTCTCTAAAAAAAAAAGAAAAAAAGAAAGACAAAAGAGACATAGTGAGACCCTGTCTCTAAAGAAAGGGGAAAAAAAAAAACGACAAGAAAAAAGATTCTGTTCATAATAATACAAAAATAAAAAATATATAAAATTACCAAAACAAAAGCAAAATAAGTATGAAGAAAAGTAATTTTTCAAAGCTTAGCTAATGATCATCTCTGAAAAGCAAAATTATGGGCAACTTTTATTGCTTACTTTTACATCTCTATACACACTACAATAAACAAGTATTATATAAGCAACAGGAACTATAAGTTTTTAAAAATCTAAACAGATCTGAACATGACTTGTTAGCAACACATTACTAAAAAGATACACAAATACCCATTCCAGAGCCAACCCAAATGGTAAAAGGCCTTCAATGTTGATCCAGGGAATGTAAGACTTCATTTTGTTGAAACAAGCTGTATTTTCTAAATATTCATTTGAGACAGGTTGTTGGAAAGGCCACAGAGATTACAGCCTAATTATAAATCAAGCAATTATAAGTTTCAGAAGATATTAAGGAATCTCAATCATGATTTTAGCAGCAGGTAAACAACAAAAGAAATGAGTTAAAGAAAAAATATACTGGTAACTCTTAGCAGTTGACCTGGATGAGGTGGACTAAAAAGACAGCTATTAAAAAGACAGCTACATAAAAGCTATTTATGTCTAATTCTGCATGGAGAGAATGGTGGTGGAATATTAAAAAATAAGGAAGATGAAGAGTTCCTATGAGAAGCACTCTCCATGGAGAAAAATTAATGGGCTCAGTTTTAGAAGAAATGACAGCAGATCATTCTACCAAAAATGTCTAATAAACACAATGTAATATATAGAAAAGTGACTGGATTCACAAAAAATGAACTCTAATCTTGACTTTGATGTTTACTAACTATGACCTGGCAATGACACTGTTATTTCTCACACCAGAGCAGTGTATTTTTCAACTTTACTTTTTCTCTCTCTCTCCGTCTCTCATGGCAGAAGAACCTTTTTTATAAATTTATGCAGACCGCCTAATCTAATCATCTGCAGACCACCAACAAAAAAGAGCTGAACCTAAGAAGGGCAGGACCCCTAGAGCCAAGCTCACACCCCTGAGATACTTCCTGCCATGATATCCTAAGTTCTGTGATAACTACTGGGAGACAGGTGGGACACAGTGAATAGTATCTTTAAATCATCTATAGTTTTAGCATGTCAGGGGAAAAGTAACACCTGAACTCAGGTGAGTGATCCAGAACAAAGAGGAAATGACTGACAAACATACCTTTCTTTAATCAGGAAAATATCTCAGACAGAAGTGAAAAGATCACAAGAATATCTCAAAACAAAGTTTCAAGATATTTGGGACTTCGTATTCATAAAAATAAAAGATCTACGACAAAAAAAATAGGTAGATGTGTCTTCATAAAAATTAAAATTCTCTACATTGAAACTAACAAGCAAAAAAAAAAGTCACAAACATCACAGCCACAGTTCACAACTTATACTGAGGGGAGTAAAAACTGGTAGAAGACAAAAATACAGAGGACAAATGGCCAACGCCATTTTTCAGAATATTATTAGTAAATTAAAAAACATCATGTCATTATGCCTTTAAATTGTATGTAAAGTTAAGCAATTTTGCCTCAAGAACACATTTTAAGTGATAACACTCAATGATGGCAGGATTTTGTTCTTAATGTTACCTAACTATAAACTCATGCCATAAAATTAAGAATACGACAAAGAGGCCCACTGTTACTGCTCTTTAACAAAATAGTAAAGCTCCTAGCCAATGCTATAAAAAGAGTTCCAGAGACAGGCAGACATATAAAAATTGGAAGCGAAGAGACCAGATCATGTAAGAAGAAAAATCTACAAATTATTAGAACTAAAGAGGTAAGCAAAATTGCCAGACACAGTACTTCCCTTCTATAGCAACAACCAATCAGAAATTAAAATTGCGGCCATTCACAATAGCAAAACAAAAACCCCAAAGAAACCCTACTTTATATCTAGAACAAGGTTTCTCAGTCTCAGTATTAATGATAATTTAAGCCAGATAATACTTTGTTGTGGGGTCTGGTTTATAGATGTTTAGCAGCACCCCTGACCTCTACCCACCAGAGGAAGTAGCATCCCTGAGTTGTGACAACCAAAAATGTCTCCAGACATTGTCAAATGCCCCATGCAGGGAGGGAGGTACAATGCTACCTCTGGTTAAGAATTAGTGATTGAATACTTTGAGCATTACAGAGACAAGAAACAAAATCTAACTCTATCAAAATACATAAAAAGTTTGACCAATGAAGAGTCATTCCATGTTGTTGGATGGGGCAACTTAATATGTGGTTTCCCCAGAAACATACCAATGCAATGCAATACCATTCAAAATTCTACCTACATTTTTAAAACTCAGTGACAATAACACAAATATATAGCATTCACTGTGTACCAGCCATTATTCTATACACATATTCACAATTTAATACTAACAATAAGGACAGGAACTACTCTTAACCTTATTTCACAAATTTTAAAATTGAAGCATCTAGTGGTTAAGCCCAGAGTACCATAGTCACTAAATGATAGAGCCAGTATTCCACTCCCAAGCTGAATGGATCCAGAATACATGCTCTTAGCCACTTCATCATCCTGCCAGGCTAAGGAAAAAAATACAACCCTAGAAAGTGTTCAAACCAAATCCAGCAGCATATTAACAGGATTATACACTCCACGTAGGTGAGATTCATTCCTAGAATGCAAGGATGATTCAACACATCAAAATCAATGTAATGACTACATTAAGTGAATGAAGGGGGAAAAATCACATGACCATCTTAATGCAGAAAAAAAAAACATTCAACAAAATTCAATACCTTTGTATAATAAAAACACTAAGCAAACTAGCAATAGAAGGGAATTTTCTAAACAAAATAAAGGTAATACATGAAAAACTCACAGCAAAGATCAAACTCAAGGGTGAAACAGTAAAAGCTTTTCCTCTAAAATCAGGCAGGAACAAGGCAAAGATGGTTGCTTTTGCCACTTCTATTCAACATAGTAGGTACAGAAGACCCAACCAGAACAATTACACAAGACAAATAAAAGAATTCAAACTGAAAAGCAAGTCCAGGTGTGGTAGGCTCATGCCCGTAATCCAAGCACTATGGGATGACAAGGCAGATGGATCACTTGAGCTCAGGAGTTCAAGACCAGCCTGAGCAAGAGCAAGACCCCATCTCTAAAAAAATAACTGGGCCTTGTGGCAGGCACCTAAAGTCCCAGCTACTTGGGAGGCTGAGGCAAAGGGATCTCTTAACCCTAAGAGTTTGAGATTGCTGTGACCTATGAAGCCACAGCACTCTACCGAGGGTGACAAAGAAGAAGTAAAATTACCTCCGTTCACAGATAAAATGAGCATATATATATATATATATATATGACTCTAAAGATGCCACACACAAAAATTTTTAGAACAAACGCAAAGTAACAGGATATAAAAATCAATATACAAAAAGTCAGTTGTAGTTTCAACATACTAACAATCAGCAGTTCTCAACCTGTGGTTTGCGACCCTTTTTTAACAATGAAAATACACTGCAGCATTAGGAAGGTTGAGAATCACTGCTAACAATGAACAATCAGAAAAGCAAATTATAAAAATTGACTCCATTTACAGCAATATCAAAAAGAATAAAATACTTACACATAAGTTATCCAAGAATGTCAAAGACTTATACAATGAAAACTACAGGCTTGGCGCCTATAGCTCAACCGGCTAAGGCGCCAGCCACATACACCTAAGGTGGTGGGTTCGAATCCCCAGCCCAGACCCACCAAACAACAATGACGGCTGCAACCAAAAAATAGCCTTGCGTTGTGGTGGGCGCCTGTGGTCCCAGCTACTTGGGAGGTGGAGGCAGGAGACTCGCTTGAGCCCAGGAGTTGGAGGTTGCTGTGAGCTGTAATGCCATGGCACTCTACCCAGGGGGACAGCTTGAGGCTCTGT
>CAUYTI010090304.1:0-20103 GCA_963575145.1 Galago senegalensis
TTTTTTTTTGAGACAGAGCCTCAAGCTGTCCCCCTGGGTAGAGTGCCGTGGCATTACAGCTCACAGCAACCTCCAACTCCTGGGCTCAAGCGAGTCTCTTGCCTCTGCCTCCCAAGTAGCTGGGACCACAGGCGCCCGCCATAACGCCTGGCTATTTTTTGGTTGCAGCCGTCATTGTTTGGCGGGTCCGGGCTGGGGATTCGAACCCACCACCTTAGGTGTACGTGGCTGGCGCCTTAGCCGGTTGAGCTATAGGCGCCGAGCCAGAATGTTTTAATTTTGTTTTCTCGAAAGTCGTAGCTAAATTGTATTCCAGGATCTGGCTTTTTCATCTAGTCTGGTTTCTTACCTGCCTTGTGAAAATGATGGATGGATACCTCCATTTCTCTGAACATAAGGAGCCTTTGTGGTCAGCCATATGCCCTGGTAGGCCTTACATGTACCTCCCCTCTCCCAAATTGGTAGCATTCCCTGTTTCCTCCCTTCTCCCCCCTCCTCCCCTCCCCCTCTTCTCCCCTCTTCCTTCCCCTCCCTTCCCTTCTCCTCTCTTGTCCTTTCCAAGTGTGTAGCACAAATTGCAAAGGAATAAAGCAGGATCACCTACTTTTCCAAAACCAATGTGTTGTGGTCGTCATTAGAAATAAGAACAAAGAGCCAGGCACGGGTGGCTCAGGCATGTAATCCCAACACTCTGGGAGGCTGAGGCGGGAGGATCCTTTAAACTCAGAAAGTCAAGATCAGCCTGAGCAAGCACAGGAGGCTAAAGCAGTAGGATCAGTTGGGTTCAGGAGTTTGAGGTTGCAGAGTGAGACTCTGTCTAAAAAAAAAAAGAACAGCAAAGGGGCTGACTCCTCCATTGCCTGCACTGTAGCATAGACACAGGCCTTTGGCCCAGGTAGCAGCCTGAAAGGGATGTCACAGCTCATCCTGTTGGACCCAGCCACACTGGGCAGCAGTCGGGCAAGGGTATGAGGAAGGGCAGAGAGGTGGATGCCTCAGTGTGAGACATGTGGATCTGGTGAATGCTCTCCAGATAAAGCTTGACTCCTCAACATGGTTTGTAACCTCCACCGTCCGTTCATCCATCCATCCATCCATCCATCTGTCCATCCATTCAGTCTCTAACCAATATAGGCGTTGAACTCACGCTATGTGCCGGGCACTTTCTAGGCTCTGCAGACACTGACAACTCCAGGAACCTGCTCCAGGGAGCTTCCATGCTGGTGGGTGGGATATGGCTGAAATCAGCCAGTAAGAAGAAAATGTGTCATGCAGTGGTGAGTGCTGGGAAGAAAATCAGAGCAGGGCCTGACCTGACCCACGCCTCCCGCTTCCCATCCCACTCCCAGGCAAGTCTCCAACTCTGCTGAAGCACTTTTCTGGCCTCTGGTCTTTATCCACCCTGTTCTTAGACCAAGGAGTCCATCCGCCTGTCACCCAAGCCAGTCAACAGAGCAGCGGAGGAGAGATCAACAATTTCTCTTCTATTTACACAAAAGCTAGCAATTCTGGAGAGCAGAGAGGACATCTCCTCAAAGAGCTGTTCTGCTCTCCTGTTTCTCTTGTTACTTTCATGCTCTCACAGTAAAGGCAGAATCAGCAATGTTGTTACTCATCATAGTATGCGTTTAACTGAGTCCTCCTCATAGTTCCTGGGTTACACAACATCCTCCTATCTTAAAGTCGTTATATCTTCAAAGCATTCCTACTCTAGACTAAATTTATGGTTATTAGTTAGTACTTCCAGTCTGGAGTTGGGGTGTGGGAGGAAGGGGCCGCAGATGTCAGTGTTGGAGCCATCAGAGGAGTGGGGGGCATGGTTGCTCCACAGAGGCCGCGTAGGCTGGGTATCCCACAGTTGATCTAAGTCTTGGCAGAGTTCTTCCCCATGATCGTCCCAGAATGCAGGAGACTTACTAGTTACTCCCATAAGGGCCTGTCCCCAGCCTTTCAGCCTCCCATCCTCCTGGGAGGCTGTCCCGGCACTAGAGTCCTTGGGGTGTCTGGTCTCTTTATCCATAACGGAAGACTTTGTACATAAATAAAGAACTCCAGGTGACAGCTCACAAGCTCATCTGGCCTTGCCTGGGCCTGTCCAGCAGTGCCCTGTGTGTACTGGTTATTTTTTATTTGTTTGTTTTGAGACAGAGTCTGACTTTGTTGCCCCTGGTAGAGTGCTGCCTGCAGCATCACAGCTCAAAGCAACCTCAAACACTTGGGCTTAAGCAATTCTCTTGCCTCAGGCTTCCAGGTAGCTGGGACTATAGGCGCCCACCACAACGCCCAGCTATTCTTTTTTGTAGTTGTCATGGTTGTTTAGAAGGCCTAGTGTATGTGGCTGGCTCCCTAACCACTGAGCAACGGGCGCCTAAAATATAGTGATATTCAGGATAACAGAGGCCACCATCAACCCTGTTGCCTCTGCCCAAAGCTTCCTTCCTCCCACCAAACTTCTACTCAGGCCT
The DNA here is from genome assembly GCA_963575145.1 of Galago senegalensis. Lineage (NCBI taxonomy): Eukaryota > Metazoa > Chordata > Mammalia > Primates > Galagidae > Galago > Galago senegalensis. The sequence continues at coordinate 2,466 of CAUYTI010090304.1, forward strand.
CAGCTTCTATGTCTATTCCTCAGTGCCCTTCCCCAATCCCACTAAGGCTCCCGGAGTTGGGTTCTGCAGCCCTCTCTGCTCTCCCCACTGTAGACTTTGTGACACTTCCTGTAAGATCCTTGAGGACAGGATCCGAGTCCATGTCATCGTCAGCACTATTCCCAGGGCCCATAGTACAGCACAGGGCATGTGATGGTCAGTAAGTGAATGTTGAGGGAATGATGGAGTGAATGAAAACAGACCAGACAGCCCTGGGGCCTGCAATGTGTATGTCCAGGGAATTTGGCCCTGGGTGCCAAGGGGTGGCTGTCCTGGTCGTTTCTGTTTTTCAACATGTCATGATGCCATACCTTTTAGGTAGATGATGGGGGCCTTGCTCAGCACCAGTCCCCCAGGGGCCCGGGTTGGGGGTGGGAAGTGGCTGGGACAGCTGTGACATCTCTGCCTTGGAAGCTCTTCCTACCTCCTTCAGCAGGTAGGACCCTGGACCCTGATGTAGGACCCTAGTACCCTGGTGTGCAGATGGGGGTGTGTGGACACAAACCAGCATCCCTGTCTCCCTGAGGGCCTTTCCAGCTTCCCAAGATGTGGGAGCGTCCGCCAGCTCCCTTCTGCCCAACTCAGAGGGAGGCTGCCCAGGGAGAACCTCTCAGGAGGGGTACAGTGGCCTCCGACTCCCACCTCTCCGTCATGGAGGTGAAGTGTGCATGGCTCAGAAACACACAAAAATGCAGCATTTTTCTGAATTATTTCTTCATGTGCTTTGAATGTGACAGTCTGATGTTCTGAGAATTTACATTGGTTCAACATGGCCTTGACTCTACACTTGCTCTGAGCTTTTCAGCCTAATCTTGGGGAGGACATGAAATTTACCTTCATAGACCCTCAGCGTTGCCACTCCCTGACTGTGTGACGGTGGGCACATCATTTCACTGTCCTGTGGCTCCATTTTATCATCTGTACAGGGGAGGCAGCAGCAGGGAGAGGGGCAGCAGATCTGACCTGCAGAGCCCCAGCACCCAGGCTGACCCGAGAAGGGGTCATGGTAAATGATAAGACATCAAGATTATCAGCAGCTCTTCCTGTCATGAGATCTACGTCATCCGGTCCCCCAGTCACCCAGAACTGACGACACCCCGGGAAGATAAGAGCACCTGTGGCAGAGCCCTGGACACAGAGCCTCCCCCCGGGGGGGTCACTATCAGCATGCTTGCCACACACACTTGTGAGCACACAACCTGGTGCTCACACACACACATGTGTATACACCCATACTCTCACACACCCTTGCACACATACCCTTGAGTATGTGCACATGCGTACACACATGTACACACACGTGCAGCAGAAGGCCCCATCACTGTCATCGTGGCCCCAGAACTTAGTCATTTAACAACCCACTGGGCTGCGTGTCTTTCATGGAAGCCAGCGTTTGGCTTTCCTTTAGCTGAGATCTTCTCACTCAGTTTCTCTCAGTCTCACTTTTCATTTTGACTGGCAAGGATTTTTTTTTTTCAATCTCTTGTGGTTTTGACAGCACCCGTGGCTACAGCTCAAAATCCAACCGTCCCAGGTCACTGCCTGCCTCTCTGATGTGTCCACTCTGGCTGGGAGAGGCCAGATGATAACTTCCCGTCCTGCTCGGGAGCCCCGGCAGCTGCCTTGTGGCTTTTAAGAGGGAGGGTAGAGAGGAGGGACGTGTGAGGGGGCATGAGTCTGTCATCTGGGAGTTTCTGTGAGCGATTTGAGAAGTGCTTGGGCAGAATTCTGACGTGATTGCTGGGAGCCTCAGCGTAGGGCAGGAGTCAACAGCTGGTCCCAAAGCCTCCCTGGGGATACTGATGCCTGGGTGCCCAGGCCTGTTGTCTCTCCCCCAGCCATTGGTTTTGGGGGTCTCCCAGGTGGCAGTTTTACTCCCTTCCTGCAGCTGTGTGGGGTCCTTCAGACTAAGTTCAAGTCTAGCTTTGCCGTTGCCAGGAGAGTGACTCGGCTAGGTGCTCCAGCCCCTCCTGACCCAGAGGGCTGGATCCTTTAGTTGTTAGGTGTGGAAAGTCTTAGAACAATCCCTGAGGGGAAGCAGACCCTCACTGCTTAGGGACCTTTCGGACCCAAATCTCGGACTCCTCTCTCCTTTTCCAAGTTCCCTGGAGGTGGGGAGGGGCACAGAGGGGTGTATTACTCAGTGGAAGAGCAGGAAATTGCACTTTTTTTCTGTGTGGCTTTGGATAAGTCACTTCTCAATTCAATTTCATATCTAGAAAATGGCTTTTATTTATTTATTTTTCCGAGACAGAGCCTCAAGCTGTCCCCCTGGGTAGAGTGCTCTGGCATCATAGCTCACAGCAATTTCCAACTCCTGGGCTCAAGTGAGTCTCCTGCCTCAGCCTCCCAAGTAGCTGGGAGGGACCACAGGCACCCGCCACAATGCCTGGCCATTTTTTCGTTGCAGCCATCATCATTGTTTGGCAGGCCTGGGCTGGATTCAAACCCACCATCTTAGGTGTATGTGGCTGGTGCCTTAGTCACTTGAGCCATAGGCGCTGAGCCGAAAATGGCTTTTATAATACTTGTTCGTGAGATATGGAGGGAATAAAGGAGGTCATGCGGATAAGAGCTGTCAAGAATGGAATTGTGTGGGGTGGTACCTGTGGCTCAGTGAGTAGGGCACCAGCCCCATATACCAAGGTTGGTGGGTTTGAACCCAGCCCTGGCCAAACTGCAACAGAAAAATAGCCAGGCATTGTGGCAGGCACCTGTAGTCCTAGCTACTTGGGAGGCCAAGGCAAGAGGATTGCCTAAGCCCAAGAACTGGAGATTGCTGTGAGCTGTGATGTCACAGCACTCTACCGAGAAAATGAGACTGTCTCTAAAAAAAAAAAAAAAAGGTAGCCATTATCATTTGCCTTGCAAACCTCCTTAGAAGCTAGAGATGCTTTTCTCACTGAGTCACAGAATAGATTTATTTACCTTCTGGGATGGTAGGGTTTCCCTCTCCTCCCCTAAGGAGGTTGCCATTCCAGGGTAATAAGGACCATGTCTTCTCGAGGGCAAAAGGTAAATACATTTGCCAGTAGCCCCTTAATGAGATGAAGGGGCCTCCTGAACTGTGTGCTCAGCTCACCTGGGCTGGCTCCTCATCACCTTCCATGAAGGGATTTCAAGGCCAAGGGGACCCATGGGACGCTTGCTTCCTGCTGTGCTGCAGGTAATAACCTACTTAAATCCATTTGGGTTTATTGTCTCCTTAGCAACTGGATTTGAGGAAGTGTGGAAAGCTCAACAAGCTTCTTACAGTTTATTATTATGATTATCTCAGGATGGCTATATTCATTAAGCCAGGAAATATTTATTGTGCCAAGCCCTGGTAATAAAGCATGGAATGAATCAGGCCCAATCCCCGGCCCTCAGGGGGCTTGCTTCCCAGGTCCAGAGCCTGGAGGGGCTGCATGAGCCAGGAGCCAATATAGCTGTGTGCTCTGACATCTGAGGCTCAAGAGACCTGGGGGTCTGCAGGGAGAATGGGGGTCTCATTTTCCTGTGTCTGGGCCCTGTCCAGATAGCCACAAATTTAGAACAAATCCCTGTCGTGGGGTAATGAGCATTTCAAAGCTTCCCGTGAGCTGGGTACCATGTCTGACATTTAGCATCTCTTTTAATCTTTGCACAACCCTGTGAAGTGAGAACCCAAAGTTATCCCCATTTGACAGATGACAAAACTGAGGCCCAGCAACATTAACTGGCTCGCTCAACCAGCTTGCTCTAAGGGGCTCAGCTGTGGCAGTCACAGAGGTGTAGTCTGAACTCAGCTTTTTTTTTTTTTTTTTTTTTTTTGCAGTTTTGGCCTGGGCTGGGCTTAAACCCACCACCCCCAGCATGTGGGGCCAGCACCCCTACTCCTTGAGCCACAGGCACGGCCCTGAACCCAGCTTTTTCTGACTGTACTAAATGCTTTTCCCCAGCACCACCTGGATACCTCCAATTACATTTTAATCAGTACAAGGCTAAAAAAAAAAAAAATAGAAGCATCAAGCACATGAAAAAAGGTTTCTGGTGCTGCTGGAAGGTGACGTGAAGCTGCCTCTCCACCTGGGGCCTTGCAGGGGTACAGTCCCTGCACAGGGGCCCCAGGCGCTGAGCTCTGCCTGACCTGGTCATTCTGAAATCAGGGGCCCCTCCTGGGACTGATGCAGGCCGAGGAGAACAGCGAGGCAGGCTCAGAACCCGGGTTCCAGATGACTCATTGTGGCTATTTATTACCCATCTCCATTTCTCGGTTTGATTGGGCTGCTCAGGGCGAGCCTCCCCGTTGGTGCTGAGTAAGCAGCCTGGACTGGCCCTGCCACCTCTGGCCTCATCTGGAGCTCTCTCCTCTGGTCCTCAGCAACACTCGGGCCCCCTGGGGCCGCTGGAAGTTCCCCCCAACGGCCCTTGGCCAGCGCTTCCCAGCAGCCCCCTTCACTGCCTGTTCTTGCCTTTTCTCCCTGGCCTGCTCCTTCCTTCAGGTCTCCGGGAAGCCATCCCTGAGCACCATGTCCACCTCCCGCCCACGGTGCTCCTGCAGCCCTCCCTACCCTCAGTAATCGCCTCTTTACCCTCAAGGAAGTTGATGCCACCCTTCCAGTTCCCCAAGCCCCCTTCCAAGGCGCTAATCCATCCTCCTCCTATATCCACCACTTCTCCCCTCCTCCACTGCTCCTTCTGGTCTGTGTCTCCATCCCTCCCCCTCGCACCTGCTCAGATTCCATCCTCTGCCTCCTCCCCCAGGGTCATTCCAGGACCAGCCAGTTCAGGCCATGCTTCTCCCCTGCTCAGAATTCCCTGGTGGCTCCCATCTCTCTGAGAGTAAAAGCCCAGTCCTCACAGCAGACGCGGGCCCTGTGTGACCCTCCCTGCTCCTCTGACCTCACCTCCTTCACCCCTGCCAGCCGCATGGCCTGGGTCACTTCCATTCCCACATTAGGGTCTTTGCACTGGCTATGCCTGCGGCCAGAATGCTCTCCCCCTTCTGTCTGCCTGGCTCCCTTCTCCCTCCTTCAAGTCGTTGCCCAAAAGTCACTTTCTCCGTGAGGCTCTCCCAGCCATTTCATTAAAATTTGCACCCTCCTCCTTGGTGCACCCTCTTCCTTTGCTTCATTTTTCTCTAGAGCACCTCCCCCTCTCATTTAATAATATGCCATAGACCCGACCCCTGTTTTGTATTTGTTGTCTGCCTTTCCCTCTCTAGGACACAAACTCTTCAAAGGCGTGGAGTTGTGACCATTTGTTCACTGAGGTGTCCCCAGCACCTCTCTGGGGCCTGGTACCCATAAGGCTGTACTAAGTGTTTGTTGAAGGAATGATGGTCCATGTGTCCCTTAAATAGCTGGGCTGCATTGCGCTCATCCAAACACTCTTGCCCCTGCAGGCGTGTTAGATACTGCAGAAAAGTAGGTGGTCCCATAGGATGCAGGCCTGGCAGAGGTCCAGAGTTGTTCCCTTTGAATGTCACACAGCTCTGGCCCCTGGAGCACAATGAGGAAGGGGCCTCAGGGGCCAGCATCTGCCTGAACCTGTAGGTGCTACCAGCAGACTCTTCATACAGCTTGTTCAATGGCCCCCTTGGAGCCAGGAGGGACTCAAAAGGGCCGCTGGGTCCTGGAGCAGCGTGCGTCCAGCCAGGTAGTGGCTGCTCTCACCACTGACAAATTCATGGGTGGGACGCTAGCAGGGGCTGGTTTCCTCAAGGAAACGAGGGGGGCTGCTTCCTTGGTGACATTGTCTGGATGCAAGTGTCAGCCCAGAACACGCAGCCCCCCCCCAGGAGAAAGGTACCGGGCGGACAACACACCCCGTATCTGATCTTTGCCAAGGCATTTACTTCCGCCACATCTCCTTGGACAGACCACAGGGCCGTTTTCAGGTAGGGGGTAGATAAGCTAAGCGGCCCTGGCATTGGGTTGACAGTGCTAAGTCTGGGAGGTGAGTGTGTGCTGGCACAGACATGTGCACCCAGTATCTTTAGATTTTTACAGGCTCCCCAACCCCCATTGTCTCATCAGCCTCTACAGCTCCACGGCCAAGCAGACCCTGGGCAGCCCGGCTGCCTTCTTCCCTTACCAGAGTCAAGGGCTTTGCTCCCCCAACGACGTCAGGCTTAGAGAAGGCAGACGGTCACGATGTAGCAAATAAAATGTAGTGGGTGGGGGAAGAGGGGCTGGATAGGTGATCAGGACCCTAGTGCCTGGGGGATGTCCCTGCACTAACTTGCTGCATGACCTTGGCCTCAGAGTCAGTATAACTCAGATGGAGGGGGGGAGGGAGGTTGTTTGATGGGCCAGCTTCTGATGCAAACCAGAAACTAGCTAAATCATCCTGAGTCTGTGGGGTTATAGGAGAGAACTGCTAGGTTTTCTCAGCCCATACCACAGTCCCGGTCTCCAGGAAGGACCCTACAAGTCTCTTAATCTAGCGGGAACCTAAGTTGGGGCCACGTGGTTTCCCCAGGTGCCCAGGATTTCATGCTAGGAGCTCCAAGCCCAACCAGGGACTTCCTGCCTCCTATTTGGAGGGAGAGGTCCTTGCTAGGAGGCAGACCCTCACCCGGCTTTGCAGAGGCGCTAACATGGTAAATCTCAGAGGGATTTTCTTTTTTTTTTTTTTTTGAGACAGAGTCTCACTATGTCGCCCTCAATAGAGTGATGTGGCATCACACACAGCTCACAGCAATCTCACTCTCAGGCTTAAATAATTCTCTTGCCTCAGCTTGTCCAGCTACTTGGACCACAGGTGCTCCCGTCTGCCTCCTCCCCCAGGGTCATTCCAGGATAAGCCCAACTATTTTTGTTGTTGTTGCAGCTGTCATTGTTGTTTTAGCGGGCCCCAGGCTGTGTTCAAACCTGCCAGCCTTGGTGTATGTGGCAGGCGCCCTACCCACTGAGCTATGGGCGCTGAGCCTATTATTATTTTGTTTTTGAGACAGAGTCTCACTTTGTTGCCCTGGTAGAGTGCTATGGCATCGTAGCTCCAAGCAACTTCAAACTCTTGGGCCCAAGTGATCTTACTTCAGCCTCCCTGGTAGCTGGGACTACAGGCACCCACCACAACGCCCTGCTATTTTTAGAGATGGGGTCTTGCTCTTGCTCAGGCAGATCTTGAACTCATGAACTTAAGTGATCCACCTGCCTCAGCCTCTGAGAGTGCTAGGATCACAGGTGTGAGCCACTGTGCCCAGCCTGGACAGTATTTTTTTTTCTTTGGAGACTGAGTCTCACTATGTTGCCCTCGGTAGAGTGCCACGGCGTCACAGCTCATAGCAACCTCCTCTTAGGCTTAAGCGATTCTCTTGCCTCAGCCTCCCAAACAGCTGGGACTACAGATGCCCACCGCAACGCCCAGTTATTTTTGTGGTTGTTGTTGTAGTTGTCATTGTTGTTTGGCAGGCCCTGGCTGGGTGCAAACCTGCCAGCTCCAGTGTATGTGGCTGGTGCCCGAGCCACTGAGCCACAGGCACTGAGCCTGGACAGTGTTTTTTCATTCTGCTTTTTTATGGCTTTATTGAGGTATAATCAACATATAATGATCTTGACCTATTTGAGGTACACACTTTTGTAAGTTTTAATATATGTATCCATCCATCACTATAATCAAGATGACGAATAATATATCTGTCACCCCAAAGGTTTTCTCAAGAAACAGAATTTTTTTTTTGAGACAGTCTCACTATAGCCCTCAGTAGCATGCTGTGATGTCACAGCTCATAGCAACCTCCGACTCTTGGGCTTAAGTCTCTTCCCTCAGCCTCCAGAGTAGCTGGACTACAGGCGCCCACCCCATCGCCTGGCTGTTTTTTTTTTGCAGTTGCCACTGCTGTTTTAGCTGGCCAGGGCCTGGTTCGAACCCACCACACTTGATATATGGGGCCGGCACTCTACCCACTGAGCCACAGGTGCCACCAAGAAACAGAATTTTGAGGATCTAGCGGACACGGTTTCAGGTAGAGGTACCTGCAAGTGCAAAGGCCCTGTGACAGGGACAAGCTTAGTGGCCCCTGGAGCAGAAATGAGGCCAGAGGGGGATGTAACAGGAGCTAAGCACAGGAGTGGCTGGTCTGAATGTAAGTATTTCTTTGATGCCTTCGGCATTGGAGAGGAAACAGATGCACTATCCTTGACCACCGGGGTCTTGCAGGCCTGTTCTCCACCAACCTCTTCTGAGAAACCAGCCCCAGTAGGGCAGTAACACCTGCCAGTGACTTAGGAACTGGTTTCCCCAGAAATGATTTACATTTTAACTGGGACCTTCAGCACTGGTACCCCAGGGTGTGACTGATGGTGGAATTTCAAGGGAGCAGGCTGTTTGTTTTTTTTTTTTTTTTTTAGACAGAGCCTTAAGCTGTCACTCTGGGTAGAGTACAGTGGCGTCACAGCTCACAGCAACCTCAAACTCTTGGGCTTAAGTGATTCTTTTGCCTCATCCTCCCAAGTAGCTGGGACCACAGGCACCCACCATAACACCTGACCATTTTTTGGTTGTGGTTGTCATTATTGTTTGGCAGGCCCAGGCTGGATTCAAACCTGCCAGCTTCGGTGTATGTGACTGGCACCTAGCCGCTTGAGCTACAGGTGCACAGCCCAGAGCAGGCTTTGATAAAGACTGAGTCAGGTCTTCCTTGGGCCTTTATGTTCTCAGTGTTCATGAAAGCATGTGTGCTGGTTTCTTGAAACTTGTGAGTTGTAAGTTATGATTTGAGGATGGGTTGCCTTTGGCCCCCTCAAATGCTCCAGGGCTGGTCCTTGGGAGCCCTTCCCCTGTCTGATTGCCAGACACCTGGCCCATGAGTGGAAATGGGAGTTTAATAGGAAACCCAAGGTCAATCACTTTAGAGCAAATTGCCTTACAACAGACAGTTCTGGGGAGCAGAGAGCAGGTTTTTAGGGAAACCAGGGAATGTGGCTGCTCCGTGGCCTTTGGGAAAACAGAATGTGGGGATGCAGGTTATAGTAAGGGTGACCACCCCTGGAGAGGGCAGAGGCTCACCCTGGGCTCCCAGACCTGGGTTTGAACCTAGAACTTACTAATGGGCGAGCTTCTTCTTGGAGCATCTGTTTTCCCTTGGAGTTTGAATCCCAGACCTCCTTGCACGATCTCGCCCACGGTACATGTGCCTCACCTGCTCCTGTGCTCAAGCTCTGCTACCATCGGGTGGTTCTGTTTCCTTCTTACACTCGGAGCCTTTGATTCCGTGATTAATATTGGACGAGGCTGGGTTTCCTGAGTGTCTAAATGACTCACCTCCATTTACAACGGTCCTGCTGAGCAGGAAGGTCTTGGGGAGATGGAGACTCCTTAACGGGGAGTCTCAGCCCCCGGGCTCATCCCCACCCTGGAGCTGTGGCCTTGGCCAAGTCTCTTTCCTTCTCTGGTCTTAGCTTCTTCCTCCATCGCTACTGGAAATTGGAAAGCCTAGCTGCTGGGCCAGGAGCTCATGAGGTTGACAGCCACGGGACCGAGGATTAGGTGAGAGGCTGGCTGTTGCTGAGGGAGGGGACAAATGCCACCTCTTGGGGCTCAGGCTGAGATAGCACGGCCCAGTCCCCCCATGGTGCTGTTCACATCAGTCTGTTTAGTGCTCACTATAATCCTTGGCAGTAAACAATATCATTCATATATATATATATATATTTTTTTTTTTTTTTTTTTTGCAGTTTTCGGCTGGGGCTGGGTTTGAACCCGCCACCTCCGGCATATGGGGCTGGTGCCCTACTCCTTTAATCACAGGTGCTGCCCATTCCCATATTTTAGATGACAAAATGGAGGCTCACAGAGGGTGAGTAACTTGCCCAAATCACACAGCTAGTAAGTAGCAGAGGTAGATTTGACCCAGGCCCTCTGGTTCCAGGGTCTATAGCAACCTACAGGACAGAGTTAGAGGTGCCCTGAAGGAGCCCCCAGGTCCAGAGGACCCAAAGCCTCCCATCCTTACTCTCTCCGGAGCATAACAAGGAGACTTTAAACAAATCATTGACTCTTAGTACCCCATTTTACAGATGAAGACACTGAGACCCCGGAGAGGGGAAGTTACACAGCTTGGACCCCGGCCCTGGACCTCCAACTGGTCTTCCCACACCTAGTGTTCCATTTAGCAAACTGGAGCCAAGACTGAGCCAGAGTGCTGGGAAGTGTCCCCACAGGGACTGTGTGACCAACAGCCTGGCCTATCCTGAGGTAGCAAGTGGTCACCCACCTGACATCACCTGAGGGGCTGGGAAAGACCCAACATCCCCCCAACTTCTCTCCTGTGGGCCCACCACAGTGCCCAGAACTTCTGCATGAGTCACCCCTGGGCTGGACAGTGAATATCATGGCAAGAGGTTCCCTGGAAAGGGGAAGCCTGGGCTGTTAGCATTTCAGCTGTGGTCCAGAATGGCACATGGCAGGCTGGGGGCCATAGTCTGGATACCTAGCTGGGGGGAAGGGCAAAGAGGATCAGAGCTTTTTACATTTATTCCCTAGAAGCTCTGCCACAGAAAGCTTGTTTCAAAGGACTTTCCATGTCCAAGCTTTATTCAGGGCCCACTGCGACCCTGGGGGCTGCACATCTGCTAGAGGAGGAGGCTGGCACAGTGATTGCTGCCCCCAACTCCCTGTACCAACAAATGTGAGCAGTCCCCTCCTGCATTACACAGCCCTTCTGTGTAATCAATAGAGTGTTGTGGGAATGACAAGGTGTGACTTGGGAAGTCCTAACTTCTGTCTTGTTCACTTGGGATCACTTGTTCTGGGGGGAGCCAGCTGCCATGCTGTGAGGACACTCCAGCAGCCCCATAGGAGTGGCTTATCTTGGAAGCAGATCTCCCTCCAGCCCCAGTCAAGCCTTCAGATGACTGCAACTCTGGCCAACATCGTGGTGCAATCTCATGAGGGACCCTGACCCAGAATCATCCTGTCAAGTTTCTCTAGAATTGGTGACCCATAGAAAACAGTGTGATTACTACACAATGTTCATTGTTGGTTTTTGAGACAGAGTCTCACTATGTTGCCCTCTGTAGAGTGCTGTGGCATCACAGCTCACAGCAACCTCAAACTCTTGGGCTTAAGTGATTCTCTTGCTTCACCCTCCAAAGTAGCTGCGACAACAGGTACCCACCACAACGCCCGGCTATTTTTCTTTTATTGCAGTTGCCATTGTTGTTTAGCAGGCTCAGACTGGGTTTGAACCCGCCAACCTTGGTGTATGTGGCTGGCGCTGTAACCATTGTGCTATGGGCACCAAGCCTGTTGTTTTAAGCCACTAAATTTGAGGTACATAGCAATGGATAATAACACACTCAGAGAAGAGAAATGACTTCCCGTGGTCATAGGGCCAGTCTGGGACTCCTGCACCAGTGCTCTTTCTGCCTAGGAAGGGAAGAGAAGGCAACAGAGGCCTTGAAAGTCAGACAGCTTTGGAGCCAAATCCCAGCTCTGCCACTGTTAAGGTGTTGGATCTCAGGCAAGTTACTTAACTACTCTGAGCTTCAGTCTATTCATTTGTAAAGTGGGGATAGCAATACTGACTTGAAATCTTGCTGCCAGGATTAAATGTCTGGCCAAGGGCCTGGTATACAGCAGGTTCTCAGAAAGTGCCACTGTTAGTATACTGTGGAACCTTCAAGAGCAATTCTGAGGTCACCACCTTCTCTCCCAGCCAGGGGAAGGGTCATAACAGTCCCATTTCTGGAGAGCTGGTGCCCTATCCTGGGTTTTAACCAGGCTTGGCAGTGGGTGCTTAGTCTGCTTGGTCTCTGAGTATCCTGAATGTGGGTGTGTACTGCTGGGGTTCACCCAGATAGCTGGGGATCCCTAATGTTTGCTCCCAACTCTAAGGAGTCAACTCCTCACTCCCTGTCCCAGCCCTCAGTAGCCACTTCTCAGCACCCTCCCAGGGACCTGAGCTGAGTCACCAGGATCTAGCTGGTGCTCTGGGCCTCAAGAGCGAGGGTGCTCTGGGGCTTGAGTTTGAGGCAGCCTGATTTGGGTCCTGCTCACTGGGACCCGGCTGTGGCCAAGGGTGACCCAAAGAGGCCTCTGAAGCATCCTACTTCCATTAAGGCTGCCAAGAAAGGAACTCAGAAAAGCACTTGGCTCCATCAGAAAAGTCCAGGCTGTCCTCTTCTAAGGTGTAGCCTCCTACCTGCCGGCTGCTGCTTGCACCAGAAAGAATCCCTTCATGTGCTGAGGGTACTTTGAGGCCATTTGGGACTGGGGTTCCCAATAGTTGTGGAAGTCCCCAAACTTCCTGAACCACGATGTGACCTTGAGACTTGCTTAGCATCCCCATGGTGACAGGATTCTCTGTTCCCTTTGGAGGGCTCCCTGGCACACCTGGCTTTCTCTCCTGTCCTCTGAGAAGCTGGCCAGGGTAAGACAAGCAGGCAAGTGCTGCCCATCCCTGGCCTCCATGCCGGCCTGGGGGCCTGACGTCCCTGGCTTGCTCTGGAGATCCCACAAGGGCCTATTGCCGTTTCTATCATGGAGCCGAGGGACTTCCCCTCACGCACTTCAAAGCACTTTCACAGGCATTACGGGTTCATGAACTGCTCAAAACCTGCCCACGGCACTCGGGGACTCTGTCCACTGCCTGTTCTTAAAGAATCCCATGGGGTGGCCATTTTCCTCAGCCTCTGCCAGCCCAAATCCCTTTGGGGTACAACTGGCTCCTGCCCCTTCCCTCCACCTGCTGTGTGCCAGTCACTGTCCTAGGTGTCTGGGGGCATCCTGGTTCTCCCAGAGCCCACAGCTTCCTGGGGCAGAAGGGTACACAAACCAGTCATTACCGTTATGACACCGTGAGATCAGAGAATTGTGGTACAAAAAAAACGATAGAAACTGTCTTTTGACTGGGAAGATGTCTGTGGAGGGGCCGGTGCCAGGAAGGCAACAAAGAGGAGGTGACATTGGAGCAAGTTAGGGGCAGAAATAGGCACCTGTCTGCATATGCTCTGGGCGGAGGACTGGTGGGGGCAAAGCAGGCAGGGTGAAAAGGGGGCATGCTTGGCTGGCACATGGGGAGAAGTGCAAAGGTAAACAGGAAAAGCTGATCCCAGCCAGGCTGTGAACTGTGCTGAGCACTGCTGCATTTGGGGAACCCTGGTTGAGTGGATTCATGTTCTGTGCCTCGGTTCCTCCCCTGCAGAACGGGTGCAAAAGTAGGATCTTCAGAAGGTATCTGTGAGGAGTCAAGGAACCAGTGCCTGAAAACTCTTAGCACAAAATAAGCACTCAAAGCTGGGCATACTGGTTGTAATCCTGTGATTACATGCCTGTAATCCTAGCACTCGGGGAGGCTGAGATGGGTGGATTGCTTGAGCTCAGGAATTCGAGACCAGCCTGATCAAGAGTGAGACCCCTGTCCCTACTAAAACTAGAAAAACTAGTTGGGCATTGTGGCAGATGCCTATAGTCTCAACTCCTTAGTAGGCTGAGGCAAGAGGATTTGCTCAAGTCCAAGGATTTGAGGTTGCTGTGAGCTATGATGCCCCGGCAATCTACCTGGGGTAATAGGGTGAAACTGTCTCCAAAAAAAAAAAAAGCATGCAAGCTGTTATTATGACCATTAAATAAATAATAAAACTTCCTGGATAATGCAGACTCTCTTCTCAAAGACGTCAAACCTCTGCAAGAGTTCTGTGCAGAGGAGCAGCTAGCTGAGCCTGGGGAGGGGAAGGACATGAAGGGAATGGAGATTTCCACAGCATCTCTAGAATTATCATTTTTAATGGCTTTGCAATATTCCATTAAATTGGATGTGCCGCAGTTTCCTTAACCATTTCCTGTTGTCACTTTTAGGGTATTTCCAAAAATCTACAAATAACATTTTAGGACACACTATTTATGTTTATCATTTTCTTTTTTTTCTTTTTCCAGTTTTCCAGTTGGACTATTTCCTTTGTCTTTCTTCCCTGGGGTGAAATGACGGAGCCACCCCCGTAAGCGGTAAACAAATTTTTCTTAAGTGGGTTGTAACATTTACCAGCAGAGTATGAATGAGTATTACGGTTTCACCACAACTTTGGGGTTGGATTTACCAAAATTGTTTTTGTAAAGCAAAAAAAGCCCCAAAACAAAAACAAAAAAACCCTGATGATTTAGTGGGTGTAAAAGACTGTCAAAGGTTGCTATAATTTGCCTTTCTTTAGTTACTAGAAAGGTTGAGCTTATAAAACATGTAACTGATTTTTACTTGTATTTCTCTTTTGAGGCTGTTGTTTATTTATTTAAAACACCATCTCTTCTTTGGTAGAAAGCTCTGGATTCTAGTTCTTGTCTGGATCTGTAACTGTCACAGGCAGGTCACTTCCATAATCACTTCATTGTTTAACATAGTCCCAGCTCAGGCTGGGCGCAGTGGCTCATGCCTGTAATCCTAGCACTCTGGGAAGCCGAGGTAGGTGGATAGCCTGAACTCATGGGTTTGAGACCACCCTGAGCCAGAGCAAGACCCCGTCTCTATAAAAATAGCCAGACATTGGCTCAGTGCCTGTAGCTCAAGCGGCTAGGGCACCAGCCACACACAGTGGAGCTGACAGGTTTGAATCCAGCCCAAGCCTGCCAAACAACAAGGACAACTACAACAAGAAAATAGCCAGGGGTTGTGGTGAATGCCTGTAGTCCCAGCTACTTGTGAGGCTGAGGCAAGAGAATCACTTAAACTCAAGAGTTGGAGGTTGCTGTGAGCTGTGATGCCATAGCACTCTACCCAGGGCAACAGCTTGAGACTTTGTCTCAAAAAAAAAAAAAAATAGGCATCATGGCAGAAGCCTGTAGTCCCAGCTAGCAGGAAGGCTAAGGCAAGAGAATCTCTTGAGCCCAGGAGTCTGAGGTTGCTGTATGCTATAACACCATAGCACTCTACTGAGGGCACAAAGTAAGACTGTCTTAAAGAAAGAAAAGAAAAGCATAGTTCCAGCTCAAATAACCCACCACACAGCCCAGCGCATCCAGGGGAGAGTCTGGGGAGTTTCTTGGGAGGGGAACAATAGCAGCTTTCTTAAGTAGAATCCAGGAGCTCAGGGAGGACTGGGGTGGGGTGCTCAGCTATGGAGAAAGTCCTGGTAGGAGGTTAATGCTCCCCCCATGGGGTGTCCACTGGTCAGGGGCCATGTACCCTGCAGGACAGATCCAGGCATGAAGCTAGAGGGTCCTTAGCCCATTCCGGGCTCAAGGAAAACCACCTGCCCATTTTTAATCAGAGCACCCAGGATTGCTTGCCTATTTCTGAGCCTGGGCCTCCACGTCTGAAAAACCAAAAAACAGGGAAAAGAACCCTTGACCTGTGGCCCTCCCAGTGGCTGCGCAATAAATAGTGTGGGATGTAGAAAGAAAGGAGCAAAGAGGTAGCCCTGGGGACAGACATGGGACCCACTGGAAGAGGAAACCATGTACCTGTTTGGGAGAATCTGATTAAGGGGCACTCCAGCTGCCTCCTCTAGGCGGAAGACTCTCAGGGCTCAGGACAAGCAGGTGCTCAGTCCTGTCCATCAGTCCCTCCAACAGTCAGTCTGTCCATCCACCCATTCATCCATTTCTCCATCAGTTTATCATCCACCCCCTGATGCATTTTACAGCAAATTTTTATGAGTAGAGTGGGAGGGTCATGGTTGCTTTTTCTGACGTCTCCTGTCTCCTGCTGTCCCTTCCAAGACTCCTTAGGGCATAAGAAAGATCCCAGCTAATTACAGTGGTAGGGACAGGAAACTGCTTATATCTCTTCCTTTCTCTGGGCAGGAGTGGGGGCGTTGGGACCTCTTCAGGCCACCCAGGAGGTCCTGTGGGTCTCCCTCCAGGGCCAGCAGCGGTCTCCCCACACCTCCCAGTCGAGCTGGGGCGGCGGCTAACTCCCAGGGCCAGGACCACTAACTAGCTCCATCGTCAAATCCGGGGCGGGCCATTCAAACAGCGAGGGGAGGTGTCCTGAGTCATCTCTGCACGTGTTTGCCTCCTTTTTCTCGCTCCGCTAGTAGCCCTGTTCCTGGAAACAGTTCTGGTAGTCAGGGAAGAATTCAGGCTGAACGCTTGGAGAGGGAGCAGCACTTTTGAAGTGACTTCTCAGCGTATGCTTGGGTGCGGGCGAAGTGACCGCGGCGGGACTGTGCCGGCGCCTGAGTTCTACCCGCGCGTAGCTGCCAAGCCGCGGGCACCACACGTGGGCGCCGCGCGCTCCCCGGGATGTGCAGGTGGGCGCGGACCGCGGGCCAGCCCTTCCCCGGCTTTGGGATGCGCGCCCTTGGCGCCGCCGTGCTGGCACTGTCGCTCCTGGGGGCGGTGCGAGCCTTCCCACAGGTAAGCGGGTGACAGGAGCTTCAAGCAGTGTGGGGCGCGTGGGGGCGCGGGTGAGAACTGGGGCACTTCTCACCTTATCCCCAGCTCAGATAGTGTGAGGGGGCGCAGGTGAGAAGCAGGGGCCCCTGGAACATGCAAGTACCCAGGGATGGGAGGTTGGGGGCGCCTGCTCTGCGCCCTCACAGATCCGGGGACTGATTCATTGAACCGTGGGCACGGCGGCGCACCGGACGCCAGAGACGCGCGCTGTTTGTCCGCCTGTCTGCGGCCAGTGGGGGTCCTGGGCAGATCAGGTGAGGCCTGTCGGGACCGGGGGCAGGCCAGGCCGGGCCTCCGTTGGCCAGGGGAGGTCAGTTATCTGGATTTTTTCTCATTGTGTGCGCTCATCTCTTGCTTTCGTGGTCCCTAAGCTGCCGCTGGCTGAAGGGTGGAGAGGGCAGGAGAGCTGGGTGAGGGTGAGGGGCTGGGGTAAAGCTCCAGCTTCCCCCGCCTATGTCCGGCCAAGCAGTGGTGCGGATTGAGCGCCCTGGAGCTGGAGGTGGGCATGGCCAGGAAAAAGGTCAGTGGTGGGGCTGATGTCTGTGATGGGATGCCCCCAAACTGAGTTTGGGGGCTTTAGGAAAACTGAGCACTCCCTAGTGGTCAGTGCCAAAGGATCCCTAGTGTCGCGCCTCAGAACTAAGCTGGGGGAGGCAGGAGAGGAGGGGCTCTGGGCTGCCCTAATACCCCCGTGGGCCTCTGCATAGAACACTCTCCTTGGGGGGAGAGCGAAAGCCAAGCCCCCCTGAATCCTACAGAAAGGAGGAGTCTATGCTGTGGAGACCTACTCATCTGAACCCTAGGTGTGTGAGGAGAGAGGTGGAGCTGGCTTCAGGCAGAAGAGGGATGATGGGGGAAAAAAGAATAGATGCCCCCCCATCTCCAATGGGGCAGTGTGGGGCATCCTCCCAGCAGAGTGCACAGGGGTGCAAGGCCCGGATGACAGACCTCCTCCCCACTCCCAGCTCTACAAGCCTTCACCTGTGGGAAGCTAAGAATTTGGGGTGTCAACATTTCTGGGAGACAGAATGAGGGCATGTGTGTGGGGCTTGGGGATCTTTGCTGCTGTTCAGTGGCTGAATTTTATGTGCTTCCTCTCTGTAGAATGAAACCCCCCTTTTTTTTGAGACAAAGCCTCAAGCTGTCCCTCTGGGTAGAGTGCGGTCACATCACAGCTCACAGCAACCTCAACTCCTGGGCTTAAGCGAGTCTCCTGCCTCAGCCTCCCAAGTAGCTGGGACCACAGGTGCCCACTACAATGCCCGGCTATTTTTTGGTTGCAGCCGTCATTGTTGTTTGG
>CAUYTI010090307.1:0-10867 GCA_963575145.1 Galago senegalensis
ATTCAGCTTCCC
This sequence comes from Galago senegalensis, assembly GCA_963575145.1. Taxonomy (NCBI): domain Eukaryota; kingdom Metazoa; phylum Chordata; class Mammalia; order Primates; family Galagidae; genus Galago; species Galago senegalensis. The sequence continues at coordinate 13 of CAUYTI010090307.1, forward strand.
ACTATGGCTGACACCTCTTCTTGTCAAAGGAAAACTCAGCTTCCCTAACTGAGCCCATGGAAGTATAGACATATAATATTCACAACTAGGGAGGGACTGGCCAGCGCTTAGCATGGAACATGGGGACATATCAGCAATGGCACTGGTTAGGCAAAGTTCCAGCCAGGCCATGCCACTACCAAAAGTGTAATTCTGCTCAGTAGCCTATGCCTGTGTGAGGATAGAGGAGAATACAGGAGCCAGAAGATGAGGGCATGAAGGACATGCTTCATATGTGGACCTGACAATCACGCAGCCAGAACAACCAACATATCCTAACAGACTTGAACTCATTGCTGAAATTCAGTAGGATGGTTCTGCCTGTTGAATGTGCCTCCTTTTGTAGGTTGTTGAAAAGGAAGGGTGCATCATCCTTCAATAGTATGTGTCTGTGTTTTGATTTCCCACATCAAAGCATCCTCCTCCCATCCCTGGACACTATCCCCCAGAATAGCACACTGGGCAGGGCCTTCAGATTCTCATCCTGTCTTTTTCCTTGTGAAGACCTTTCTCATCATTATACCTCACCCCAAGATCCCCCTGGACCTGCCCTGCGTGTCTATCATCATCACTCTCAACCTGAGTCCTTATCTTCCCAGCATGCCTATGACCACCATGGGGAATGAGCTCTCTGGACACCTCCCACTAGATCTAGGGAAATCACACTGACAACTAGCTGGGTCAATATCTGACAGGGAGTGTTAGTGAAAGTGTGGCCTTGCAGTCCATAGAAACTACAGGCATTTGAATTGGTGAGAACTTCCAAGAAATATCCACCTCTATCTTAAGAATGCATAAAGAAAATCAGAGACATCCGACAGCAGCCCTTCTATGGATTCCCCATGCTGTGTCCTCCAGGGCCATCAGTGCTGATTCTTCTACCTAAAGCCTATAGGAGTCTCTGTGCTCCATGGAATGCTGAATATGTGCTTCCTTTTAGGGTTCCCGGAACAGCAATTCCGTTTTCCTGACAGCAAATATTGAGGATTTTTTAGGCCATGACACAAAGCACTGCTAGCAAACCCTTGACAAAGTAGCAACTGCAACAGCTAGTTTAAATAAGATCAAAAAGTTTCTCTCTGTGATGCCATAACACCTTTATGTTAACAGGGACAGTGGCAGAAGCCATAGTAGCCAAGAAAGGATAATTTCACTGTCACAGACATGGGCACACAGACCTAGATGTTAGCATGCAGGGCAAGGAAGTCTTCAGACAAGTGGATGTATTTTGTCAGGCCCAGCAATAATAGATCTATACTTGAGGAGAGAGTAGGAGACATAGTGAAAGTAAAAGAACAGGTGACTATCACACAGAGAGGTATATTGCAAGTGAGACACACAGAGACAGTATATCATAAGGGAGATAACAAATGGAAGACTTGGTTGGAAAAAGAAGGAAAATAGAGGGGTGAGAGAAGAGAGAAAGAAATACACAAAGTTTCTTTGAAGTGGAAGGAGACACAGAGAGACATATTGTAGTGGGATAGATGGACACAAACATAAAGATAGCTCTAGAGGCTGAGGGAGAAACAGAGAGTTGTCTGCTGTGAAGGAGAGACAGATAAAGTGGTGGGACAAAACATACCCAGAGAGGAAGAGGGGGCTTGAAGGCAGAAAAAGATACATTAGAAGGTGTTGTGCCTAGACAGACAGAGAACATTTTCTGGTAGAGAGAGACACAGAAGGAGCCTGTGGGTAAGGGACACACAAAGTGTGGCTAGGAGAGAGACACACACATACAGAACCATGAGGGGAGAGAGCCACATATAGAGACACACTGCACAATGGGACCTTTGTATCAGCTCACAGACTCCACCTACCTCAGACCTGCCTGTGGCTGTGGAATCAAGTCCCTAGGCCCTTTGTCTGGTGTGAGTCAAAGGACCAAGCAGTGAGAGAATGACTTCTACAGGGTAGATTCAGACTTGTTGTGTGAGGCTTGTCATACCTTCAGGATTCAGGAATGGCAGGCAGGGCTTTTGTCCACCAGGCAGACAGATGGATCAGGCATTCTGTACCCCACAGTTTACCCTAAAGCTGTGGTTATCAATTTGTGGGTCACGACCCACAGGAACTGTATTAAAGGGTTGCAGGATTAGGAAGGTTGAGAAACTTCATTGCTGGCAGCCACTGAGGGCTCTCAAATCTCTGTTGCCAACTTCTATATAGGAGTGATTCAATTAGGGTCTAAGGGGTCCCTTCAGGCTCAAGTAAGCCATTGCATAGTATCAGTGGATTCTGGGAAAGGAAATGCCTTTCCCCACACTGTGATAGAAAGAGGGATAGCAATCTTGGGCATGGCCATGGAGCCCTGACACTGGTCCATTCCCTGTGCCCTGCACCCTGTGAAAGGTGGCAGGATCTACCCAGCCTGGCTCACAACAAGGGAAGCTTGGGCAGAGTCTTCTCCCTGTCCCCCATGTCACAGAAGAGTGGCACAGAGGATAGGAATAGGGACCAGTAAGTGTGATGGGGAAGCAAACACAGGTGAAGGAAGAAGAAAGGGTCAAGATGTGTACACATGGAGATATCTGTCTTGCACTGACACTGGGACCAAGTCCTTAGGCCCACATTTGAAGTGCAAACCTAGGCTCTGATGGTGTTAAGCCCTAATATAACCCATCCTCAAGGTGTCTTTGGGAAGTAGTTCCCTAATTCAAGGGGAAAACACCAAAGCCCTCAGCCTACCAGGGGTAAATCTTATTGACCCTGTGTGATCTGACCCAGATGCTCCTCTTTCCTTTACCGTAATTCACTGTAAGCCTGAAAACCCTTTTGTTCACTAGCACCTTCCAGTCTAACACTATGTCTGGATGTCTATTCCTCCCTGAGTGACTCCTGACCAACATGTTCACATGGGAGTCAGTCATCCCAAATGTCACACTTCAGGCTTCTTTACTGTGCAGAAGAGGGAGGGTGAAAGGCCTATACCTGGCTACCTGTCACCTGGGCAGAATGGCATGCTATCTGTGCTTGGGATCTTCATCCTTGGAAAACACTCACAGGGCCCTATCTGCACATGCAGGTCTGGAATCAAGGCCACAGATTATTATCTGGGAGATTATCAAGATTATTATCAAGGAGATCTGGGGACCCACACATCAATGGGAAACTGCCTCTTCCTGGAAACTCTTCTCAGCACTATTGGCAGAGGGAGAAAGCAACAGGGCCCTTCTCCACACTAACTCTGTGCTGAGGAAGTTTGCACGTGCACATCCAGAACAACAGGTACTTGGAAGTCTGAGCTAATTCTTTGGTGTGTAGGATGTGGAAGCAGGGTATGTGCAGATCTCTCTGTAGGACCCAAGTGCCAAGCCATCCTAAGATTTGCATTTTTGTCTGCTTTTTGTCCTGTCAGCATAGTGAGAGATCCCACATTATATTCCTGTTTGTGCACTGAGCAGTTGCTACCCATGCTTGATGCCTGTCACAATAACCTTGACTCCCAGTTCCCCATGTGCCAAGTCTGCAGAGGGCCAGTTCTATGGGATTTATCTTTGCGTCACCTACTTACGCTGTTAGGCACAATGCCAGCCTCTCTGCTCCTGCTGGGCCCAGAGCCTCTACTTTGTAGGTCTCACTCGTTTTTACATAATGATTTCCAGAGGAAATACCAAAGTACTAAGTGCTTTCAATCATTCACTGGGGTGTTCCCAGCCCTCTCTTGCATAGAGGAACACAGAAACACTCGTTAGAGTTTATTGCCACTCCACATCCATTTTACACTACACAACTTTTTCTCCATTTTATTTCCTGGTTGTGAGAAACACACAGAAACTTCATTACTGGCAGCCACTGAGACTTCTCAAATCTCTGTTACCAGCTTCTAGATAGCAGTGATTCAGTTACAGACAACAGACACATAAAATGTTACACACAAGAGAATGAACACACACACACACACCAAGACAGAGAAGAACTCATATACGTTGAGAGGATACTGTGAGTATCTGAATGACATGGAACACTAGGGTGTGGATTCCCACATTCTTCCTGGGCAGGCACACTATCCCTTGACGTTTCCTAGTCCTTTCAAATCACCACTCCACTGTTTCCCAACAACAGCCCCAATCCATAGCAGGACATTGGCCAGAATTGGAGCTTTGAGCATTGAGGGAAAAAAAGGCAGAAGAGGCTTGGATGGAAACCTAGGAGAGTGACGAGTGGGCGCAATGATTCTGCAGTCTATGTGTACATGTCTGTTGAGGTTCATACTGGGGGATGTAGGGAGTCCTACTAAAGGCTGGAAGGGGACTCAGGGTGGCCTGAAATTTAGCACATGACCATTCAGGAAAACACATTTACTGATTCAGCCCTGCTTCCTCCTCAATGATCCTAAACCTCTATTGCGCTTGAGCGTCCCAGCATGACATGTGGGTCTCTCAACTTTCCTTTCTCTTCTAACTCTAGGATAACTTTTGGTGGTCACTACAGTCCCACTAGAGGCTTACCTACTCCTCTATGCCCCAGACCCCAGACAAGCAGGCTTCCAGGCCCAAACCTGGGCTGCTTGCCTGACTGACCTCCTCTGTCTTCTTGGTGATGTCTTCCTCCTTCAGGTAGTAGTTAAGGGGATTGAGCCACAGGACCTAAATGATGATCTGGAAGCAAAAGAATGACACTATGTGCCCTGAAAGAAGCCCACATTCCAGAATACTACAAATGCACACCAGGGACTTCTTGTGACAACTAAAGGGTTTGTACCTCAACAGTCTGGTTAGAACCCAGGCAGTTGTGGTTTGACAATCAGCAGATGAAGCTCCAGACACTGGTGGCCTTCCTGAATTGGGTACTTTGTCATCATCATCCCAGGAACACTGAATCAGAGAGCAACCAAATGCCTCATACCCTAGTGGAAAGGAAATTAGGGAAGGATTGAGACTGGCTTAGGCACACTCAGTCCCCTTCCAGATCATCCAGTCAGCCATAAGCCATGTGTCATAATAAGGAGATAATCAATGGTGCTCACTTCATTCTTGAAGTATGGGTACAAGTGGAAGAAAAACTTCAACCTGCAGCCATCCCTAAGAACACTGACTTTCTCCACCTGCTGGGGAACAATAGGAGATGGCACTGAGAGGAAGGGAGACCAGTCCTGGGTGAGCTAAAATAGGCAGGTTGCTGGTGGTTGGGTCAGTTCTCTTTCACAGCCCTGCCCCTCAAATGCTACCACAACCACCCATGCTAGGCCAGACTCAGCCTCCCTGGCCTAATTCTAAATTGGTCATGAAGGCAAGCACATCTATATCTTGCTGTGTGATTATAGTTGATATCTTGGTGTTTCACTATCTGCCTCAGGTGAAGAACCTTTTCCTAGTCAGGGAAAAAGGAACTAGGCTCCATGCCATGTAACAGGTCTGGAAAGCATTGACAGTATAGGAGTGTCAGACAAGGGGATGCCCTAGACCCCAACCTCCCACAGCTCTCATGCCTTCCTCAGACCCTGCCTTTTATAAGACATCCTCAGGTCTCTCCTTCCTTTAGTGATGTGTCAACCTAGGACTGACTGCACTGATTTTTGGAGGGTTGGCTTACCCAGGCCTTCAGAATCCCAGGTGGTCCTGAGATGCTGGTCTTGCAAGGCTTAGACCATCTTGCATGTAGGTGTCTAACTCCTACAACCAGGCACAGGCTTTATATCTCTGGCCTGATGGTCCTCCCACTCCTGAAAGCCTTCCCCAGGAATGTTTTCTTCAAAGTTGTGCTGTCTGAAATGGGTTCTTTTTGCATCTATCCTACTTTAGAGAGATAACTGTTGTTCCCAGAACCTACCACATGCTCACTCACTACCTGCAAGTAGCCAAGATCAAGATCCATCCACACTGTCAGTGAGTGGCTGTGAGAAGAGGGCCCTCATGTCACCTGACCCAACTCCTGCTGTCTCTTCTGCCTTGGGCAGAGTCCTTCTCTCTCCTGTGAGCTGCCCTTTCCTTTAGCTATATCCCCAGCCTTGTCCAGTGCAGGCCTTCATGAAGGAGCAGCAGTAAGGATACTACTTAGGCCCAGAAGCCAGGGATGCTCCAGATGATAGTGCTCCTGTGCTCAAGATGTGTCTGCAGCCTCTGCCAGACCTCATGCTTCTATCCTGCGTAGTCCATACTGCCTCAGGAACCCACTCTGCTCAGGTCCTGCTGGATCTCTTGGAGACTCTGAGAGCAGACCAGTACCTGGGGGCCAAGTGAACTTCCACTGCCTGCGCATTCTTCTCCTCTTGGCCATCATCTTCACCTTCATGCTTATTTTCCTGGGTAAGCTGGGGCATTCCCTGTCTCCCCTCTATAACTTTCTCTGTCTGCACAATCAACATCACTTTGGCCATCACCAGGTCTGACTCCACCCCCAGGGACTCAGTGCTCTCTGGCACCACTTCAGTTAAGATCTCTTGCACAACCAGCTCCATCAACACACTGGGATTGCACACTTGGGCCAACACATAGGCGCCTGAGGCTGCACACTCTACCTTACTGCATTGGACCCCAGTTCCAGCTTTACCCCCTTATGTGAGGGAGTGGGTGGGTGAGACTCTTCAAACATGCTCAGAGTGCTATGATGCCTGGCTTTGCAATTTGCGGGGGGCACTAGGGCAGTGCTGAAACCTTCTCGTTTTAGAACTTAAACCAATAGATGAGGTGTTCATGGCACTAGTTCTGTGTGTTCACCCTCTGGTGGCATAGGAAGAGGCAGTAACTCCCAATCAAGTTCCTAGGTAATTTGTATAGGCCTGTAGCTTGTATTGCCACATACACACACATATGTTTTGGGGTAACATTAAAAGATCACATCTGCTCCCCTTTCTGGTATTTCCCTGAAAATGATGCCACGAGGAGCAGGTGGCAACACAGTCATGACAGAAGTTAGAAGAGCCAACCAGCACTGTCTCATCCACATCAATAGAATACTAACCTGAGTGGTAATCTACCCTCAGGGTTGTTAGAGGATATTCTATACTAGGATGGCTAGGTTCCCGGGCCAGCAGTGTTGGAAGGTCTGGCTTGGGGCAGGAACAGGCACTGCCTGTCATTATATCCTTCTGAAAAAGTTCATGGCAGGCCACCCAGAAGAATCCGTGATTGCTTGGTGTACACAGCTCTGTGCAGCCAGATCCCCAAGAGGAGGAACAAGCAAGGTAGAGGAGGATTTCTAGAAAACGTGGGTTTTGGTTTTTGCAAGGTAATGGTGTTTCTCTTGCCTGGATCTGCCTTGGGAGAAAACAGCTGCTTATGAATAAGAGAAACTCATACTTTTTATTAGGTGAGTGTTGTTGCTTTTGTTAGGTGAATGTTGTTCTAAATAGCTGCATGCCTATGTCCATAGAAATTGGGATGAGGCTGGGTCAGTGTTCCCCTTGACATGCTTAAGACACAACAGACTCCTGTGAATGCCCTCAGGGTTTTCAGAGAATATTCCAGGCTAGGATGCCTAGGTTACAGAATTAGCAGTGTGTGTAGCAATTCATTTCTGTGAAAGAAAGCCTTACACATAGGAGAGGCCATAATGCAGAGACTACCTGAGTCCCATGCAGGTTTTAGAAGATCTTTCCCCATGCCCAGTTATAGGCAGACAAGCTGGGGGATATGGCTGTGGATCAGGAGCAGAGGCAATCATCATCAATGATAAGGCAAGAAAAGAATGAGTATGGCAGCAGAGAGTGGAGGGAAGAGAGATAGAGGGACACAGAGAATAGCAGGAGGGAAAGCTTTCCCCAGTAGACTAGGTAGACGAACTTACTGTAGGTTTTTTTGAGACCTGGTAGCCCAGAGCAATGATGGTGCCCACACAGGAGACATCACAGTGTCACTTCTCGGCAGCACTCATACTGGGAGTTTATCTACCCAGCAGGCCCCTGGTATTGACAGTGGATCTTTTTGCATACCTCTTTCCCATCCCAAGGCAGTCCTGCTTCACTCTATCTTGCCCTATGTTCGAGGTATTTTTGGAAGTTCTTCCTTGCTCTGGGTCAAACATCCTGAGCCCTCAGCACACCATGAGTAAACATTGTGCTACCTGTGCTGTCTGGGCCCACCTGTACTCTTCCCTTTACTCTGATGCACAGTAAGTATAAAGATTATTTTCTGCACTGGGTCCTTCCTGCCTCACACTATGTATGGATGTCTGTTCCTCTCTGAGTAACTCTTGACCAGAATGTCTACATGGGAGTCAATCATAGAGATGCCACAATTTGGGCATCTTTAGTCTGTATAGGAGGCAGTGTGGATGCCTTATACCTGACTACCTCTCACCTGGGCAGAAGGGGCATGCTCAGTCTGGGATCCACATGTTCAGCAGAGACTCTCATAGGGCCCACTGCTGACATGTGCCTCCAATCTTGCCTCCTGTCTCCTCACCTTTGTCTGTTTGCATGTGCTCTTTCAGTCACAAGACCACAGACACACAAATAGGCATGAGGACCCATAACTCAGGAAGGGAACTTTATCTTCCTGGAAGCTGTCCTTGGTGCTTTCCTTAGAGGCAGTAAGCCCGGGGGCCCTTTTCTCCTGTTGCTCTATCACTCTCCAATCCTGCCCCAGGCCCTTCCCACTTGCACACGAGAACAACAGCTACTTGGAAGTCAGTCCTCAGGGCTTGGTGTGTGTGACATGAAGGCTGAATGCATGCATATCCCTCTAAAGGACCCTGGTCCCAAGCCATCCTCAGGTTCACATGTGTTTTCTTTGTGTCCCATCAGGCCTATGAGAGATTTCACACTGTATTCCTACTTGGGCAATGAGAGATTTACTGTGTCTTCAACATGTCCAGATGAACACTGACCTGGCCTCATCCCAGTTTCTACCAGCAATGCATGATGCCTTTAACAAGGCTCTTAACTTCTAGCTCCCCAAATGCAAAGACTACAGATGACCAGTCCTCTGGGCTTTATCTTTGCCTCAACTACCAATGCTGCCCATGTTAGGCACAATGCAAGCCCTCTATGCAAACTATGCTCCTGCTGGGCCCAGGGCCTCCTCTACCAGGGCCAAACTCAGTGGTACACAGGGATTCCCAATAAAAAATTCAAATCAGTCTCAGTCAGCCCTCCCATGCATACAGAGACACAGCAATACTTGGTAGAATTTATTGTCCTTCCATGAAGAGGATATCTCCTCTGTTCATTTTGTACCAGACATCCTTTCCTCCCTTCTCTCTCCCAGTTAGGTAGACTCTTCATGGACCCCAGCTGGAAGGACTTTTTAAATATCCTTTTCTGACATCTCCAAAGCTGTGGATCAAGTACAGACAATACACACACACACACAAACAGAGAGAGAGAGGGAAATTTATACATGCACATATATACACAGACCAATATTCAGATGCACCAGTATTAATGTAGAGGACACTATGTGTCTTCATGCAAACCCTTGGGTGTGGATGCCCACATTTTTCCCTGGGCAGGTACACTATCCCTTGCCATTTGCTGGTCCTTTCAAATCTGGGCCCTTCACTCACCACCTCATTTCCTCTCTGGACACTGGCCCACAGTGCCTGAATAGCCTGAATTGGAGGTTTGAACATTAACAGCAAAAAAGAGGATTGGATTACAACCTAAGACATCATTGAGTTGGCACAGCAATTCTGTAGTCAATCTGGAGATGTCTGTGGAGGGTTGAAAGTGGAGATGCTGGAAGCCCACTGAATGGGGGGAGGGGCCCAGGGTGGGCTGAATGCTAGGGCATGATCATTCAGGGAAAAGTGGTTACTTATTCAGTCCTCTTCCTCCCAAGTGAGCCTGGACCTCTATTGGGCTTGAGTTTCCCAGGATGATATGTGGGCCTCTAAGCTTTCCTTTCTCTCCTACCTGCTGGGTGATCTGTGGTGGCCACTGCACTTGCTCTAGACCCTCACCTTCAACTACCACACAAGCAGGCCTCTCTGCCCCAACCCTGGGCTTCTCACCTGACCTCTTCTCTCTTCTCTGTCATTGTGGCTTCTTCTCTCTGGTAGTATTGTATGGGATTGAGCCACAGGTCCTCGATGATGATCTGGAAGCAAAAATAGGACTAGTTGTACTCTGAAATAAGTTCACTTCTGAGAAGTCTAAAAATGCACCTAGGTCATGCTTTTACCCCACCTCAGCAATCTGGTTAGTTTCTGGGCAGTTATTGTCCAACAACCAGCTGATGAAGCTGATACATCTGCTTTCTTGCCTGAAGCTGCAGGATTCAAGATCATTATCCCGGAATCGCTTAATGGCAGAGAAGAAGGATGCCTTATATCCTAGAGAATGAACAATTATGGAAGGATTATGTCAAAGCTAGGCACCATCAGGGGATCCTAGTCCCCTCCCTTTCCATCCAGGCAGCCACATCCCACCAGTGATAGTAAGGTGATAATCCTTGGTGATCACTTCATTCCTGAAGTAGGGGTTCAGATGGAAGAAAAACTTTATCTTCCAGTAGTGCTTGGGAATGCTGACTTCCTTCACCTGCCAAGGAATAATTGGTTAGTGCACCAAGAGGAAGGGAGACATGCTCTGGGTAAGGTAGGGTGTGCAGAGTGCTGGTGGCTAGGATCACTTTTCTTTCACAGCACTGCCACTCAAATGCCACCACAACCACCCATGCCCAGCCAGCCTCAGCCTCCCTGTCCTACCTCCAAATTCCTCATGTAGCACAGAAAGTCTTTGTCTTGCTCTGTGAGTATAGTTGATATTTGCGGGTGGTTCATAATCTGTCTCAGGTTAAGGACATTTTGCTAGCCAGTGAAGTAGGAACTAGGAGCCATGCCATTCAACATGTCTGGAAAGCATGTATAGTGTAGGGGTGGGAGGATGCAGTATTCCCAATGCTTCAGGCATCCAGGGCTCTCAGATCTTTCT
>CAUYTI010090309.1:0-36630 GCA_963575145.1 Galago senegalensis
GCCTGTAGTCCCAGCTACTTGGGAGGCTGAGGCAGGAGACTCGCTTGAGCCCAGGAGTTGGAGGTTGCTGTGAGCGTGAGGCCATGGCACTCTACCCAGGGGGATAGCTTGAGGCTCCGTCTCAAAAAAAAAAAAAAAAAAAAAAAAGAATAAGTAAATACAAATCTATAAAGCTTAGCAAATAGTCTCTTCATACAAATGTGAGTCAGGAGAGGAAAAGAAAGGGCCGGTTAAAGGCAGGAGAAGGCAGTTTCTCTCTTGCATTTCTCCTACAGCAGCGGTTTTCAACCTGTGGAAAACCGTCACGACCCACAGGAACTGTATTCAAGGGCCGCAGCATCAGGAAGGTTGAGAACCATTGTCTTAGGGGGCGATTAGCTGGGGAGCAAGCTAAAGACTGAGACCGGCCTTCTCATTTCAGTTCTTGGGGTTACTCATTTTGGCCTGACCTTCTGTCTCCTGACACCTGCTTGTGAGCGCGGTGTGCAGAGGCGACAGCAGAAGGGCCTCCTTCCTTCCCAGTGTCGTCTCCGCTGGCAGGTGGGTGACTGGAGCCGCATGACTCATGCTGTGGGGCAGCACAGCCTGCTGGAGTCGCCTTCTCTGCTGGAGGTGTGAGAAGTGATGGATAGAACTGAGCCGTGGAGACTGGAAAGGCCCCGTCACGTCACCGTCTGCTAGGTCCTCACAATCATTCCTACGGGGCACTAGGTTCTTTCAATGGCATAAAGGACGGAGTTCATTGTCTTTCCCCTTTGTAGCCCTGGGAGGCGTTAGAGAGGGGACCTGCTGTGGGATTAGGGTAGGGCAGCCTTCCCTTTTCTCTGACATCATTTTGAGCCACGGGAGTCCTTTCCTTCTTGGACTTTCCCATGGGCTCTGCTGAGTCTAGCTGCGCTTTAATTATATTTTCCCTGGCTTGTCAGAATGCAAATCAGCTTAGTCATGTTCCTATTTCTCCAGACACAGTGCAGCTGGGACGGAATTTGGCTGAGCAGATGTGAAGATGAGGCTCCTGGGCCCCGATGCCTCACGTAACTCGGCTTTGAGTGGGTCCATCTCAAACACAGACACAGACACGAGGGACCTTGATAGGAGCTGCAAACACTGGCCTGGGGTCATGCTATCAGTAAAGCCGGTTTTCCTGGCCTGGGTCTTTTCAGGAGGCCCCCTCTCCCCACTTGGCCAAAGTCTCCCTCACTGATTGCTGGGTCCCTAGCCAGTCCTTGTGTGGGCAGCCCTCCCCTTGGGCACAAAGCACCGGTTCCCTTCTCCTTCCTTCAGGATCAAGGCAGTGGTAGCCACTTCTGGGGACGGGCAATGGTGCTCGGCGCCGGTGTCGTGTATCTGAGCCAGGGTGCTATCTGCTGTCGCAGCTAAACTGCTGGAACAGGCTGCGGTCCCTCAGAAGCTGATCAAGCAATTTCTCATAACTAGAGGCCTGTGGCCCCAGAAGCACATGTGGCCCTCTGACCTGGGACTATCTCTCTGACTTTTCTGGTGTTTCTCACCAAGGTCCACAGCAGGATGGCACGGCTCACCTGCCTTGCTGAGTTATTGTGTAGCCAGTCCAGGGTTTTGCTTGTGGCCTGCTTTCCTGTGGACTTAATCACTCCCTGTGTGGCCTCTGGATTGACTGTCACGGTGCCACCTGAGCCCCAAGAATGGGCTGTGCATCTCATCTTGTGCCATGTCCTCCGCTGAATGAGTTCTTTCTGAGAGATCCTGGGATCCCTCTGGAAACAGCCTCCTAGAATCCAGGCTGAGCCTTCTTTCCCCGATGTGTCTGAGTCCCATGACAAGCGCCACTCAGATCTAACTGGACTCTCTGCTGAATAAGGGTGGTGATCGCACTCACATTCCTGTCTTGTTTGGAGGAGAATGTGCAACATCTTCTGAAAGTCACGAGCATACTGCTGCAGCCACCAGGCCCGCTCTGCTGAAGATGGTGCGGACTTCAGCAGAAGGGGGCGTGAACAACACTGTTTCAAGGATGGGAAGATGGATACAGTGCAGAAAGTTCTAGAGCTGAACTTGGGGTGGCCTTAGATTCTTGAAGCCCAATTTCCTCACTTTGTCTTTGGAGGCAGAGTTTCACTTTGTTGCCCTGGGTAGAGCGCTGGATCCTCATAGCTCACAGCAACCTTGACAATGCTGGACTAGTTTTTCTATTTTTGGTAGATATGGGGTCTTGCTCTTGCTCAGGCTGGTCTCGAACTCTTGAGCTCAAGCACTCCACCTGCCTCAGCCTCCCAGAGTGCTGGGATTACAGGCGTGAGCCACTTTGCTCAGCCTACTTTCCTCACTTATAGAGTGAGGGGTTTAAACTTAGTAATCTCTAAGGTTTCTGCCTGCTTTCCCTGCTGCAGACATGGCGAGGCTGCCCATCAGCACACAGCGGAAAGGACGCTGTGCTCTCGCTGCCGTTCGCCACACAAGTTTCTCATGGCACCTCCAGGGCTGAGAAATCAGAGAGGCCTGCATGGTGTAGAGAAGGGCCCTCCACAAGCTCAAGGCCCGACCTCGCTGCATCTCTTCTGGTTGCAGGGGAATCTTTTCCTGATAGGGCCAGTATTTTTATAACCATCTCAATATGAGCCCCTTAGTGGGTCAACTAAGTGACACTGTTGAACTAAATTTCTGGACTGTGGGTGCCATCTAGCCAGGTAGCTGATGCTGTGTGATGTTTTTGGTATTTCTGGCAACTTTTCACAGTGACAGTGTGAGCTTCCCTCATGCCTTCCTACTCCAATTTCAGTGGTAGGAAAAGACACCAACGTGTCCAAGAAAATCTTCCTAGTCGCTTATCCTCACCCAAAAAATGAGCGGTTTGTTGGCTTGAACTCTTACGGTCTGTGTTTGAGTCAAATACAGGTTACATTGTACCAGGGGCATCCACTTTGTAGCTAAGGCAGGGCATCCTTGCCAAACGTGTTTCCACACACACACAGGGTGACAAACAAAGACAGTGGCACCTCTGTAGGCTGACCAGCCAAGGGACTGTAACTAACTGGCCAGCATTCAGAGGTGGTTGGCATAAGAAACTAGGCCTGCTGTACTGACAGGCACATGTGGTACGTGTCTGGTTTATGACAGTTAGGTCACCTTAAGGAGGGGTCCGTGGAGGGAGGTGGTCAACCATGAAGGGTCTACTGTACTGAGAGCAAAGACACTTTGGACTAGGGATGTGGACCTGGATACTGGCATTAATTACTGCTTTTGCTTTCTAAGCCTCAGCTTCTTTATGTCCCCAGTGAAGAATTTGGAACCAAGGTCTGTCCCATTTCTGATATTCTGACTCTGCCTGCTTTTAAAGGATGATCTCATTTCCTTTATCTGTATGTTTCCCAAAGATTCGCTTTTTGGATTCCCGCAGACCACTCCCTCGCTGTGCTCAGCAGCCAGGCGCCTCCAACGCAGCTGCGTGGAGCGGGATGTCTGTGACTGCACCATCTGCACAACACACTGCACACCCAGAAATGCACAGGCATAAAAGGTGAAGGAAATTATTTCTGTGTGATAGAATATTGTATAGCCCTGAAAACATCCAAGAGTGCAAAACTTATCAGGTTGGCCCTTACTCGCTAATTAATCCATTTAACCAATATTTACTGGGCATTGTGCGGTGTGATCAGTCCTGGAGCGTGACGATGAGCGTGATGGACACAGCGCCCGTGAGTGGAGCTCCCTCATGTTACCAGGTACTGCTCCCTGAGCGGGCAGCATCACATACTTCATTCTGTCTAATTTTCTCAGCTGTCCGACGGGGTAGGTCGATTATTATTCCTTCCTTTATGGATAAGGACACCCCGATGTCAACCACAGCCTATCTAAGTCCTCTAAACATAGCCTCTTCTCAACCGCTTTTATGATTTTATTAGAATTTTTCATATGAGGCTTATCAAACTTAAGTAATAACAAACATACAGTTTGATAAAGGTGCTCATGGAAGGTCCCGTGATCCTGTTTCATTCTTGATTTAGGCCTTGTTTCTTTTGCTGCAGATTTATGGTAAAACAACGCCGACAAGCTGGTCTCCATCCACACTCCCCTGCTCCCACTATTGCGCCGGAAGCATCATTCCGAAAAGGACAAACAGCCCCAGCAGCAGGTACACTGACCGCCTGCTTTAATTCCACATGACATGAATAATGTTGCTTCTCTCTTTTCCCCTCGAGAGCCTATCTCAATATCTGATGGATGATAATGTGTGAATTTTTTCTTACTTAGCAGAGAAGATTAGTTTGTTTTAGTATCCAGAACACAGCACTGTATTTTGCTGCTAGAGAAGTCCGATTTTTAATATATTAACATACATGAACATGGTGGGAATTCAGAAGGGCCTTGCCCTGGATCAGGATTTTTACAAAACAAATGGAGATTCGATCAATTTTCCTTAACAGCCAGAGGCCCCTGCCCGGGCTGAGCAGTGAATCCTTTCTCTCTGAGTCAATGCCCCTCCAGCTGTGAGCAGCACCCATCACGCCCTATCCACTGAAGAATGAGTATCAAAGTGAAACATACAAAAAACAGGAACTTTGTGTCATAAGCAAATAAAACTTACATGGCTTAAATACACACGTATTTAATGTTATGCGATAATTATGGTGTTTGAAAAAATAATTACAGTCATCATGATTTCTGCTCAGTTGAATCAAACGTTTATAGGGTTTCTTTTTTCCTCTCTCTCTCTGTCATGATTTTACCAGGTAACATGTGATCTTTTTACACATATATTTTACACATAAAAGCCCCGGATTTGACAGAACTATGATGGCAATTTCCTTGATACCTTAACCCCCCCGAGAACCACGTCAGGACTTTCCCTGGCTGGAGAGAAAAGGGGAGAGGTCAGAGGGGTGCAGTGTGTCTGGAATTGTGGTCAAATGGTCAGAGGTCGCACATGAGTCCACAGTCAGTTCTGTCTTACCGCCTCCCAGAAATAAACAGCTCTGAGTTTATTTCCACACTTGTGCCCATACCATGTACCAAACACACGTTGAGCACTGTGGTTGTGGGACAGCATTGTATCTACTGGGGGTTATGATAAGGGGGGGGTTCCAATCATCCATTTCTCAATGGCTGAGTGTCCTTGTAGGGTAGGCGCTGGCTGGCCTGAGGAAGGTGGTGACCTCAGTCACATGCCCCCTTCCTGGCAAAGAATAAGGGCCCTGCTGGTGACAGTGTTGGTGCCAGGGAGCTCTGGGAAGGGGCCCTGGCCCAGCTGGGGGCACCAGCTTCCTTGCTGAAGTGATGTCAAGTTTGAAAGATGAGTCAGAGTTAGTCAGGCTTAAAACTGGATGAAGAGCATTCCAGTAACTGAAAACTGCACCCTCGAGGGGTCAGCCCTGCAAGAGAAGATGATGCCAGCGCTGACAGTCACTGTCAGCATGTCCACCCGCCTAGTCCAGGGGGCACTGCTCCGTGGACCTCTGACCCCACACAGACCCACCAGGCCCCTGAGGTGGCTAAGAACACACCCACAGCTATCTCTCAACTCTGGAGTCCTGGGCCTCCAGCTCCTGTCCTGGTTTCCTGTGGCACAGTGGCCACTGCCTGTGCACTTGTCCTCAGCACCAAGTCCCAGGCCTTCTCCTTCCTGTGGCAAAGGATAATCCACCAGCCGCTGTGGTGCCTGGTCTCCAGGGGCTCTGGATAACTGGCAGGTGGATAAAGAAGGAGCGTGCTTGAGCCCCCAGCGCCTTCCTGACGGCCCGACTTCCTTCCGGGCATTCTCCTGAGCCTCTGATGCCTTCAGGGTCTCTCATCCTCTCTTCCAATCTGGACCATAAAACTGGCAAATAACTTAGCAATGGTCATTGGAAGCTTTCAGTAGTTTCCAGAAATGCCAGAGAATCCCCCAGGTCAGTGAGAACACATGGTCCTACCACCCGCTGGATGTCCTTGACCAGGCTCAGGACCCAGGGTCCATCAGCAGGCAGGGAGAGACCAGCAGCCCAGCAAACAGCACAGGAAACACTGGTGGTGAAAAGGTTGAATTCAACCCTTTGTGTGGTTTGGGTCTCTTCAGGGAAAGTGACCCTGGCCCAGGTGCCTGGAGCTTTTCAGTGGACTCTGCTGGACCCAGCCCTGTTTGAAGGTGGATATGACCCTGTCGGCCTCAGGGCTGCTCCCACTGCCCAGGTCCTGGGAAGACGCTCCCTAGTCCATGGCTCCAAGGCCTATTGACCACCAAGAGACTGAACATACAGACAACAGCCGGACCACATGTGACAACAGCACAGTGACCCATCACCATGACAACCAGTCCAGGTAGGCAAAGGACCACCTCTATAGCAATCAGCCCCAATAATGAGTAAGTGCCAAATTCTCTAATTTTTGCCCCTGTTCCCAAATTTGGACCAACCAGAGAAAGCCAAATAAGCTCCCCCAACAACCACATGGGGTGCTGGCTTCTTGTGAACCCCCCTCCTGCAGCACCCCCAGGCTAACAACCTTCAGACAGGGCACCTGAGAGACCCCCCTGCCCCAGCTTGCTACTGAGTTACAAGTGACAGTGGCCGACTCTAGCGAGCTCTGAATACACAGCTCTGCTTGTTCTCACGTGGGTGCTCTGTGTTTATTTCCACACTTGTGCTCTGAAAGTTTTCTCATAGTCGCTGGCATAAGATATTGATGGAAGTCAGAGTTACAGGAGATAGGCCATTCCTTTGCAACTTCCCAAAGCCTTCAGTATTTCTGTCAAAACAGAAATAAGTGCCTCCAAACAGATATCTTATGCTTGAACTCTGGCCCAGTGTCAGAAGATCCAAGTAGGTGGACTGAAGTTGCAATGACTTGGTCTCCATGAGAAGGGGAGGCTCTGTGAGCCAGAGACCAGGTCCTCTCATTCTGCCACAATCCTTGAGTTCCTGACAATGGAAGCCCGTAGACATTGAGAAGTGATAAATAACAAAATACTGTATCTGGGTTAGGTGTAAATTACAAAAATAAAGTAAATACAGTGAGTATTGATTATAACACCAGTTCCAGGAGACACGTAATCTCACTTCAGGGTTTCGGAGAGTGACACACTTGTGACACAGGTATCTGGAATTTGAGGTTGAGTGATACATCCCTTGCTCCCCCTTTATATGGGGGTGTGATTTAACTGGCCATCCAACTGAGGAATAATGAGGCGATTCATAGCAGGGCACACTAAACAGGGTGTATTAAATACCACTTTACAGCTGTGTTCTCTGGTTTCATGGGGATAACAGGAGAATCTTCAGGGCGGGTGTTTGAAATGCAGCAAGCCAAGGGGAAGCTTCAGGCAAGCAGACTCGGAAAGCGATCTTCAAGCACCCAGGCTTTCATTGAAACGCTAAAGCAATTCTCCTTGGAAGCCACAGCCATGGGCTTCATCACTTGGCTCCCACGCACAAGGTAAATGGTGGAGCATTCTCACCAGCGCCCCCTAGCGGGGTCACAGGTGGCCATCCCTGCTGCCCACAGGCCCCTATGGCAGGCGGCTCTGGAAGTGGCACAACCACCCTCCCTCCCTGGCCTCTCTCTCCTCAGTGTCAGGGTTTTGTTCACTTGTGTGACCTGCTGGGTGGCTGGGAGACAGCACCCTGAACAAGAAGCACAGTCCCCGCCGCCTGCATTGGGTGCCCAGATGATGGAGAAGCTGCCGGGAGCACATGGCACCCGGCTTTCCCGGCCGAGCAGGTGCGTGGGTGGAAAGAAGCCGCCCCGTGTACCCAGCTGTGAGTTCCAAAGTTGTGGTCTACATGTGCCCCAAATCCACACAGCTCTACGGGGTTGAAATTCACACTCTAGTTGGAGAAGAAGGGCCAAGATTTGAAGAATTGCATAGAAGCCTTGGAGATTTTGAGAAAAATAAACCAGGGGAGAGGGACAGGGCACATGCAATGGGACTTGCAATTTTAAAAATGGTGGTCAAGGAAGATTGGGAGAAGGTGACATCTGAGTAAGGAGGAGCTGATGACTTCCTGGGGTCTGCCAGGCCCCTTGGCTCCTGTCACTTGCCACTTCCTGGGTTGTTCTCCAGTAAGATGCCTGTGAGGCAAGCTTCTTTATTTGGAAGATTAATTGGAGCTGCAGAGACATCTAAGTCTTCCTCTGGCCCTTAGGAACAGGCAGGCTGAAAGGTTGGCCCATGGACAGAAGCGCGGGGAATGGCTAGTCATGCCTTTTTCCTCTTCACAATTCCAATGATTTATTTTTACTGACCTCTCGTTTCTGACCCCAAAATGTTAGTGGTTTCAAGAGTCCGCATTTCTATAGCAGACACGGGTGATGACTATATAGATTTTAGTAAAGTGGATCAAAAACAATCCACGTAGCATCAAGCAAGAGGCAGGTCCTCAGACAGGTGGATGAGACCCTGCGGGTCCATCACAGGCATCGGAGAGGAGCTTGAGATGAGCTCGGAATGACAGGAATTCAGCTCAAGCCAATTTAACTAAGTCCTTCCCTGCTAACCACTCTTTATGTGGGTTCAGCAAAGTGACAAGTAGGCATTGTGGGGTAATGAGGCAACCACTTTCAAACAAATCACTACCTCCTGGAATCAGGTACAGAAAGAGTTTGTCAAACAGTAATTCCAGAAATTCATGACTGGGAAGCCTGTGGCACAGAAGCAGGCTGTGGAGTTTCCCCCTAACTCAGTGGTTCTCAACCTTCCTAAAGCCGCGATGTATTTTCACTGTTACAAAGGGATCACGACCCACAGGTTGAGAACCGCTGACTTAACAGGTGGTGGGTCCGAACCACGATTGCATCTGTCACTTGTTAGCTGGGTGATCATGGACAAGTTAGTTAACCTTTCTGAACTTCAGTTTCTTCGCCTGTGAAATGGGGATGATAGAATAGTGTGGGTGATGGGTAATGAATCTGAAGCACCTACCGCAGCATGAGACACTGTGGCAGTGACTTCATAGTGATGTCGTCACTGTGGCAGTGACTTCATAGTGATGTCGTTTTACTAATCAAATGAATGCCACCAATGATATGATTTGTAAGACTCAGAGATGGGAGAGATTTGGCACATTTTGTGGGCGATTTCAGGAAAGAAAAAAGTTCCAACCTGGGCTTTGAAGGATGGATGGGCTTTTAAAAAAAGAAAAAGATGAGGGGATGGGCAGAGGTAGCCCCTAACTTTCAAAAAAGAACCATCCAGTAGAACCTTTGTAAGATGACCATCCCAGGGACTGTAACAAACTGGTCAACATATGGAGGTGGTCAACATGAGGAACCAGGCCCCCTGCACTGATATGCACGTGTGTGGAGGATTTAACATCAGACTTACTACAACAGCCACCAATATCACAATTCCTCTGAGGAATTACTGAGAACAAGACATTCTCCTGGCATGTCCGGTCTATGACACTTAGGTCAACTTCAGGAGGTGGTCACTGAAGGGAGGTGGTCAGCTATGGTGGCTCTACTATATTTATTTAGGCAACAGATAAGAGGACAGCTTGGTTGGAGGTTTATGGAGCAAGATAGGAGAGATAAGGTTGGAGAAACTGATATAAAACCAGATTGTGGAAACCTCAAAAGAATGGCCACAAATGTCAGTCTATTGCAGCAAAAAATTAACTCCTGGATCCCAGATAAAACTCTAAGGGACATGCCCAAGTACAACGGTGAGAGAAACCCCTTGCTTTGGCATCCAGTTTTAGAGTTATAATGATATCCGTTTATAAAACAGTTATCCTGGGGAGCTTAGAAAAGAACTGTTTACTTTATAAATAGATTTCTATTTTATACCAAAAACTTGGTGGATTATGGCTGTCATGCCCCAGCAAGAATATTTCTTTCCTTCTTTTTTTTTGAGACAGAGTCTCAAGCAGTGGGCCTGGGTAGAGTGCTGTGGCGTCACAGCTCATAGCAACCTTCAACTCTTGGGCTTAAGCGATTCTCTTGCCTCAGCCTCCCAAGTAGCTGAGACTACAGGCGTCCACCACAATGCCCAGATTGTTGTTTTTGTTGTGGTTGTCATTGTTGTTTTAGCAGGCTTGGGCCAGGCTCTAGCCTTGTATGTGGCCAGCTCCCTGTCCACAAGCTATGGGCGCCACCCAAGAATATTTCTTATTGAACTTATTTCTTGTGTTTGCCTAAATGTGCACAGGACTGTGAAATGACTTGTATTGTACAGGGAGCGGCAATGCAGGCTTAGGGTTTAGTTTCCTTCCTTCCCGTCCCCTTCCTCTCCCTCCCTCCCTCCCTCTCCCTCCCTTCCTCCCTCTCTCTCTTTCTCCCTCCCTCTCTCCTCTCTTTTTCTGCTCTGTTTTTTAGAGACAGGGTCTCACTCTGTTGCCCAGGCTGGGCACAGTGGCATCATCATAGCTCACTGTAGCGTCAAACTTCTGGGCTCAAGGGATCCTCCTTCTTCAGCCTCCCCAGTAGCTGAGACTACTTAGGGTTTCTTTTATGAACTGTACGAATTTACAGTTTTCAGGATGAACCTCAGCTAGAATTCTATTGTAGTTTCTATACGATCACATATTTTTTTTCTTCTCTGTGACTCTTTCCTCTACCCTTTTATTCCAGAGTAACGTAGTAACGTGCCTAGAGTGAGATAACACATCCAGAGACAGTTACTCTTAGCATGTCAAGAAACATTTAGATACACTTTGTAAAATGCACAACCCCTTTCCCCCCACCTAGGATGTCAAGACACTTTATTCTCTCCCTGGGAGGCTGAGCCGACTTTGCTTTGGGGAACAATTATGTATACAGCATATGCATTGCTTTCTCTAAATGGGAGATAATTACAGTCTGTTAGCAAATAATCTTGTTTGATAAATGAGACCTTGAGGACATACTAGGTTAAAAACAAAAAGCAAAAAACAATCCTTCTTTTACCTGGGAAACTCACCTCGGCCCTCTCACCTCACCCTCTGTCACCAGGCTCTGCCCCCCCCCCAAACCCTACTTCCTGGAGGCAGGCACTCTACCCATGGACAGCTGAATGAGAGCCAAATTCCTTTCTTGCTGCCTTGGTAGCTTGCCCCCCCCCCCATTTTCTTCTGGATTCTGAATACTAAACCCTAATCGTTTTGGTTGGAATTCTCGGCTTCCTTCTGCTAAGTCTCTCCTCCCTTCTTGTACTCTACTGCTAAAAAAAATATTCAGCAGCTCTCCCCGCCTACCAAATACAGGTGCAGACTCCTCACCCCGATTTCACCCTCCACCACCTTCCTACTGCCCCTCACAAGCACACTGGCAGCCACACTGCTGCTTGGGGCTACTTCTGGACTTCTGCCTCAGTGTCCTGGGTCTCTGTCCAGATGCTCCCCCCATCATTAGACGAGACCTCTCGTTGCTCTGAAAGTGTATTTATTACATGGACTGCTCTGTCTCCACTGACTGACGGCCTACATTGATAATTATTATTATAGATTGTCAGTTCTTCTGGAACAGTTTACAACACAATCAGAAGTGGCACCCATGAGGGCATTGTTAAAACTAACCCTTCTTCCTTTTTACTGGGTATTCAATTAATTTGTACGTATGTCTCAGTCGAGACCTAAGTGTTTTCAGGATGGCGGCATGTCCGAGTCACCTTCGCTGTAACTGCAGGGTCTAGTACAGTGGTGGGGAGCAGGCACCCGACAGTTATTTGTTAGGTCTCAGCTCTCTACCCGGGGTCCACCACCACCTGCTGCTCCCCCAGGCCAGTACTGAAGGAAAGAAGAAAACGGGCAAACAAAAAATTCTACAGAGAACCAGGCTTATCCATGCTGTGAGGTCTCACTGCGGACTCCCAAACCCCAGCCCTCTGTGCACAGGCTGGGTGCTGCGGTGTTATTTACTGCACAGCAGCCTCTGGGCGGGTAGCACAGCCATCAACTTCAAATGGATTAAAGAAGAAAGCTTTTTTTTTTTTTTGGATTCTCACTTTGTCGCCCCAGAAGCCCTAGCATCGCATCATAGCTCATTGCAACTTCAAGCTGTTGGGCTTAAAAGATCCTCTTGCCTCAGCCTCCCAAGGAGCTGGGACTACAGGCATCTGACACAAGGCCAGTCTAGCTTTTTCTACTTTTAGTAGAGATAGGGTACTGCTCTTGCTCAGGCTGGTCTCGAACTCCTGATCTCAGGTGATCCACTAAGCCTTGACCTCCTGGAGTGCTAGCCACCATTCCCAGCCTAACAAGAAAGCTTTGTGGGGGAAGTTGGGGAATTAAGGCAATGTGGTTGCCTTCTCAGGATGAAAAGAGGAATGCGTTCAATTTAAACAATCACAAAAATGCAGTTCTACTGAAGAGGCTGATTCTACAAGGCTTTAAGGTGATGAAATGGACTTGGAGATACCAGAGAGACAAAGGGCTTTGATAGCATCATTATTGTTTTATTGAAAAATTATAAAAATTTCCCTCTTAATCTAGTGTCTTAAGATAAAGACATAAGGTCACAACATGACAATCTTTTCTATGGGAGTATGGCCATAATCTATTTTGCCAGAATAAAATATTCAGGAGTCTTAATGAAATATAAAGAGAGAAGCAGTTCTTACTTATGGAATGTATTTTCCATGCACAAAGGTAAATACAAAGTCAACTTAATCAATATGCTTTCTCATCTAGGTTAATAGCCAATTTATCAGTCTCTCCACTCATCGACAAATGGCCTACATTGACAAATAGTATCTCAGACCATAAATTCTTTGGGAAACAGCTCATAATGCAATCAACGCAGAGTTTCATTGGGAAGGTGTTAAACCCTTTAGGAGAAGAGGTTATAGTTCCTCTCCCCACGCTGTGATGGCTGATGACTTGGAAACTACAGGCCAGAGTCACAAGAGGGTAGCTTGAATCATTTCATCTGTTTTTTCATGTCATTTTTAGAGAGCCCCCTTCCTCTCTTCTCCTTACCCTTTCACAATAAACCCCTCTTGTCATATGTAGATTCAGACCCAGGAGTGGGATGGAGACTCCTGATGAGTTTCTAAATCCTAATGGAAAGAAATATGTAATTATCTATTCGGACCACGAGGCTCATTTGTAAAGGTTAACAGTAGAGCTGCAATTTAGCGCCAGGCCATCTGCTTTGTTAAAAGCTCGCCTCATTTGAATGCTTTCAGGTTGGTGAGCCTATCCAGGGTTGCAACTGTTAAAACCGCTCTTTGTAAACACCCAGCCGGTTCAGGAAGTTTCTGGCCCTTTCGCAGCCACTGAACATCAGACACACACCCCGCTTGGTTCCAGTTTGCTCAGATGCATCCAGACGGCAGCTTTCTCCTCTCCCCTTCTTTACTGCCACTCACTAGCTGTATTAGGAGCCCTCCCCCCCAAGTGTGCACTCCACAGATGGGTTCTGTTCATTAACAACAACATGTTCACACTGAAGGGTGTCAACACTCAGATGCTAATGAAATCAGAAGGGGAGAGGCAGGGTAAACCCTCTGAAGACTCAGGGACAGTGGGGTGACTTCCCGGTGGGGGGCAGGCCTTGGAATCGGTTTGATGGGTGTGCAATGTGAGCCAACCAGCTCAAGTATCCTTAACTGATTGCTCTGCAAGAATTGTCCTGATTCTAAGAGCCGGGTTACAGGGGACAGATCCTCAGGAGAGCAGCCGTATCACTCCCAAGAAAAGCATCCAAAGTAGAAGGGTCTGAGTGAGAACGTTGATGAAACGGCCATTCCTTCTGGACAAAGAAGCGTTTTTGCCATCGCCTGGGATGACAAGGAATATAGAAACACCCTCAGGGCAGCCAAGACTTTATTTGCTGTTACAGCAAACTTGTGCTGTAAGTAAGTGCCAGGGGTGTGAACCCCAAGCGGGCGGAGATCAGGAAAGCACGACCTTAATAAGCCTGACTTTGGATTCCTGTGTCTTCATCAGAAGGACGCACCATGGTTTTTAAAGTGCGGCTTCTCTCTTCACGCAGGGAGGAGGCATCGATCTTATGCAAATTCATGTGGGACCCCTGGGGCCTTTTGACGACCATAACGAGGCTCCAGAAGGAACACAGGGCTACCTAAGTAGGCAGAATCATTCCACATAAATGAGTTGGGATTGGCTGTCTCAGATTGTTTACTTGCTATCTTAAAGCAAATTGCCTTTTCTTGATGATTCTTTAATAATATATACACCAGTGCCTCTGGAACTATTGGGCATATTTGCTCCCTTGCAAAATGAGAGTGCAGTAGGATTTTTGCCTTTTCTCGTCTTATGTTTATTTGCCCCCTGCCACTGTGCATCCAGCTGCCTGCTCTCACTGTGTCAGGGTTACTCCTTCTATTATTGGTCCCAAAACTTTGTTATAATCTGTGCAAGGGATAAGAAATGAGATAATGATTTCTAGTAGAATTTGGCATAAAATGAGTATAAATAGGACCTATGTGAGTACTGTCTGTTCCCACCCGGTTTTCTACCTCTGAGATGACATCCCCATTAGACACCAAACGGCACTGCCGTTTGTCATGGAATGAGAGGCACATCATTTTCACCTCACACTGATGGGTACATAATTCATATTCCTGAAGTTTCTTCTTTTTCAGATCACTTGGAAAATCCTAAGTGTTTAATTCTGTCTATTCTGACCTTGGGTGGTGGGATTTTCCTCCTGCTGGTCATGCTCTGAATCTGACCCAGTCTGCCCACAGCCTCCCTATCCGCTTCCCATTCTGACCCCAGTGGCTCTGCACGGATTGTGAACTTCTTCCTTAGTCCCCAAACCCTTCCTCTTGGGATGGCTTCCTGCCATATCCTTCCATCTATTTTTTCTCTCCATATTTTCTTCCTCCCTCAACAATTTCCCTCTTGTTTTAAGAAGGATGTTTCAGGCTCAGCACCTGTGGCTCAAGTGGCTAAGGCGCCAGCCACGTACACCTAAGGTGATGGGTTCGAATCCAGCCCGGACCCGCCAAAACAACAATGATGGCTGCAACCAAAAAATAGCCGGGTGTTGTGGCTGGCGCCTGTGCTCCCAGCTACTTGGGAGGCGGAGGCAGGAGACTTGCTTGAGCCCAGGAGTTGGAGATTGCTGTGAGCTGTAATGCCACGGCACTTTACCCAGGGGGACAGCTTGAGGCTCTGTCTCAAAAAAAAAAAAAAGAAGGATGTTTCAGAGAGAACACTCAGTTACCAAGTCAGGCAGGATCCAGTCTAAGCTTGTTAAATGCAAACATAAATAACAAATCTGCATGTACTCTGGCCGAGGTGTTGCTTTTAGAAGCTGTGTGGTGTTGAAGGAATACTTTTTTTTCTTAGCTATCAATTTGTATATATAAAAGTCTGTGCTGAATTTGGTTCAGTGGTGGGCAAAGCAGGACTATAAAACCCAAGGACATTTATGAAAATGAAAATTTCCAATAATGGTGCTTTGTCAAAGCATTCCCATTAGGTTGGAAAGATAACTTATAGGTTTAAAATATCAAAGAAGATATAATCTATAGAATTTCCTACTACCATTCTGTCTATAATCAGAGCAGTTAACATTTGCATCTTGACTGAAGGCTTTAGTTCAAACAAAATGATACCCCAGTTTAAAGCCTAAAGGCAAGAGAGGCCAAGCTGTGCAGGCTTCTAACTAACAAGGAGAAAGTGCATTTGGGCCTGACTGTTGCGTGTGTGCGCAGGATGTGAACCACAACAAACAAATATGCTTAAAGAATACAATGCAATTAAACCCTTACTACAATGTTTTCCCTTTATGGCAGAAGTCTTCCAGAAAATCTACGCTTTTAAAAGAGGCAAAGTGTCTCCCTCTGTCACTCAGCTAGAGTACAGTGGTGTCATCTGAGCACACTGCAAGCTTGAGCTCCTGGACACAGCCATCCTCCTGCCTCAGCCTCCTGAGTAGCTAAGCTGTTAAAAGAGGAAACAGGAAACGGAAGGGAGGAAAGTGTCCCCAAAAATCCCTTCCAGGAAATGCCCTAGAGTTGAAGAGAATGGCTTTGCAGATGGAAAGGTCCTGTGTGCTCCAGCACCAGGGGTCAGAATGGACCCATATCAGGTAACATTCATGAAAATGGGGGAGAGAAACAAGGACCTAAAAGCTCCCAGAGAGAAAGACACGGTATTCAGATACACAGCTAGAGGGTCAAGAATTGAATGGCGTTGACATCTCAAAAGCAACAGCATTAGCTGTGAAAACATTCTTTCAGAATTGTGAAGGGAAATAATTTCCAAACTAGAATTCCATATTCTGTCTGACCTCCATGAAGTATGAGGGAGAATAAAGACATTTTGGATTTGTAACGTTTCAGAAAATGTATCTCCCTCCCACGATCCCTTTCTCAGGCAGCTACAAACAGTTTTTTAAAAGGGATTCAGCCAACACAGAAGGAGTCATGACACCAGGCAGGAGGGGCCTCCCACAATCTAGAGGTCAAGGGATCAATGATGGTAGAGAAGGGAGGGGCTGGACAACTGTGGCCCATCCAGTCATAATGCTCTGGGCAGATGTCTCCAAGGAAATGGAGTGGAGAGACCATCGTAGATGTAGGAAAACATGTTGAGGGAAGATTTTTTTTTTTTTTTAGCTGTTTTTGGCCAGGGCTGGGTTTGAATCCACCACCTCTGGCATATGGGGCTGACGCCCTACTCCTTTGAGCCACAGTGCCGCCCTTGAGGGAAGATCTTAAAAGTTGAGAGAAAAGTTGGGTTTGAACTCACAATGAGTTCACAGAAAATTAAACAAATAGAAAAGCAAGATAATGATTACCTCTGAGGAAAATAAAATAGTCTACAAGAAAGGAGACATAATTCTGTTATACAGTTCAGCTACGAAAAACACACAAGAAGTCATGATCTGTACACACTGCACTCTGATCTTCCCAGAGCCTGCGAACCCTCCTACGGGAAGGGCGGAGGTACGGAGGAGGAGCGTGTGGAACACTGTGGGGTTTGCTGGCTATGAATGAGCTTCATCTTCATCTTACGGAGTAAAAAGTCAGCTGATTTAGTTACTGACTAAAAACAGACGTTCAAGGAATAGCACAGGGGTTGGTAGATTCTGGCCTACTGGCCAGCCATCTATGCTTGTAAATAAAGCTTTATTAGCACATAGCCACCCTCATTCCTCTCATGGGTGTTCAACCTGCAGCCCGCCAGCCATATGCTGATTATTTGAGGACTGTTTTGCTTATCTGTGGGGCTGAATATCTTGAACGGTATGTAGGGAACTTTATCTTTTGCTCATCAGCTGTCCTTAGTGTTTGTGTGTCTAATGTGTGGCCCAAGGCAACCCTTATTCTTTAAATTTCTGCAGAGAAAAAAAAAATTGGACACTCCTGCTTTTACATATTGCCTATAGCTACTTTCATGCTGTAATACTAGAGGTGAGTAATTGCAATAGAGACCATATGGCTAGCTAAGCCTAGAATATTCACTATTATGCTCTTTACAGGAAAAGTTTCCTGACCCTTAAAGTAGCAAGTGAGTGTTTTGGAGACTAACACACACACACACACACACGAATCTGAAAATTGGGTGGCTGTTTTCCTAATAAGCTATACAGAACTACTTGACACTAAATGAGATGATTATATCACCTTGATATAAAGCTAAGTAGAAAAGAAGTGTTAATATTAATTATTAGAGGCATGAAACAATTTTTTCAAGGATGATAACAAAACATTAAAAAATCACCTCCATTCTTTGCTGTGTCCTCTCTTCGATTTTTGGACAACCAATTTGCTCACAATCCAATTTCCTTCTTTGAATCAATCAGCTTTCCTCTGTTTTGCCTTTTTAATTTTTATTTTTGGTTGAAAACCAAAGAAGTCAAGCATAGGTTTTAAATGACTTCTGTTCTGCCCTCTGAATGTGTCTGGGGAAGGTAGGCTGCAGCTTTAGAGATTCCCAGGCAATATTTGACTCCAAAGAATTAACTAAACAGATTTTATTTTACTCAACCAAAGGTGATCTCAAGTTTTCTTCAGAATTCAACTTATTTATTTTAAAGAGCTGCAGCTGAGACTCACATTGCATTCATTGATCACTGCTGGTGACATCCTTCCTTCCTAATGTAATCTTGAAATGGCAGAGCATCCATAATTAATCTGGAAGTAAGCTGTCTTGGCCATTAAGTAGGTTTCCAATTTAGTAGCACTTTGGGCTTTGTCCCAGCAACTTGAAGGTCATTTTCTATACACTGCTTCAAGATAAATAATAAGAACACTTTCTGGAAAGTGTGCTTTTCTTATAGAGCAATGTCTGATAATATATTGATATTATACTCCAGAAATGATGGCAAATATTTCTGCTCTTGAGTCTGGGATATGAAAAAGAAGTAGCCCTTCTCACTATTGTATTCTCAGGTTAATATGTATGACCTTACTCAGCAGAAATTTAAGTTGCATCATGGCCAATTACTGAAGCTCAAAGGCCCAGAGGGACTCCTGCACTCAGAGGGCTGACGCTGAGTCAGCTGGCCAGTGCTCTCTACCCCAGCTTGGTCAGTGTGCAGGCCGTCTACCTGCCCCCCTCTGCCTGGCTGTGCCACCACAGTGCATTCAGCAAGAATCCTCCTGAGTACTGACTATGGACTAAGGGGGGACTTAGGGGATATATAAGGTGTGACAATTAACTTTTCAAACTCATCCTAAAAAAAGTGCTCCATACCTCATTGCTGAATATCACTACAGTCACCTTCAAGCTACTCCCCTTGGGACGCTATGCACTGACTCCAGTGCCCAGTCCACCCTTCAAAGCAATTTTGGAACTCTTTTTCTGGAATGGCCATCAGAGCTATTGTTGGTTTATCTTTGATGTCCTGAAAGTCATCAAAATGCCGTCCTTTCAACATTTTCTTTATTTTTGGGTAAAGAAGAAATCACTGGAGACTAGATCAGGTAAGTAGGGAGGGTGTTCCAATACAGTTATCTGTTTACTGGGTAAAAAGTCCCTCATGGACAGTGCTGTGTGAGCTGGTGCATTGTCATGATGCAAGAGGCATGAGTTGTTGGCCAAAGTTGTTGGCATGAGTTGTTGGCTTTAAGATTTTCATATTTTGGTTTGGCACCTGTGGCTCAAGTGGCTAAGGCGCCAGCCACATACACCTAAGGTGGTAGGTTTGAATCCAGCCCAGGTCCGCCAAACAACAATGATGGCTGCAAGCACAAAATAGCCAGGTGTTGTGGTGGGCACCTCTAGTCCTAGCTACTTGGGGGGCGGAGGCAGAAGACTCGCTTGAGCCCAGGAGTTGGAGGTTGCTATGAGCTGTGATGCCACAGCACTCTACCCAGGGGGATAGCTTGAGGCTCCATCTCAAAAAAAAAAAAGGAAAAAAAAAGATTTTCATGTTTCTCTATTGATGTTTACTTGGTCTGCTGTGCTTCTCACAGTCAGCTGAAGATGCACAATTTGATGAATTTTTGCAATGTTTTTTATCAGCTTTGCTTATTACTGGACATCCTGACCTCTCTTCATAAGTGATTCTTTCTTTCCCCTCAGAAAAACATTTAATCCATTGGTACACTGCCGTTTTCTTCATGGCATTGCCCCATAAACTTGGACTAACATGTCTCTCCTTTCACTTCCAATTTGCCAAGGTTAACAAGAAATTTACAAATGTTTGTTCATTGCTCTAATCCAAGGTCTGACATTCTTGCAGCGGCACACAAAAACACGCCAGAACAATAACTATCACTACTCGGCAAGACACCGCCGCACATGGACATGAACATAGTGTGAGACGCTGATACATCAAGGTTATGAAGCCTAACCAAGCTGTTTGTACAGTGCCACCAGTGTAAGTGCACAGTGGCAAGTTCACAAACTTAATTGTCAGACCTCGTATGCCTTTCCTAATCACTGATTGGGGACTTAGGAAATTAACTAGCTATAATTTTAATTTGTATTCATGCATCTCATTTCTCCAGCTTGATGCCAAACCCAATGAGATTGGAGGGGGCACCTTTAGGCATATGGACCTGAGAGGTTTGACGTATCCTTGGATTTTCTCTGTACCTACATTTATTTCACAGATGATATCACTGAGGCTCAGAGGAGGGAAATGACTTGCCTGTGGTCCTTTAAAAAAAGTTGTACTCCTGGGGGTGGGACACAATTATAAGAAGGAATTTACCTATCAAATGCAATTAGTGTAACCTAATTCTTTGTACCCTCCATGAATCCCAAACAATAAAAAAAAAATTCTTTGTACCCTCCATAATCCCAAACAATAAAAAAAAAAATTTGTACTAAGACATACATAACAAAATTCACCGTAAACCATTTAAAACTGTACAGTTCAGTTAGGACATTCATTCACAGTGTTGGCACCATCACTGCCACTCGTCTCCAGAACTGCTTCATCTTGTAAAACCAAAACTCTGTACCCTGTAGACACCGACTCCCCTATTTCCCTCTTTCCAGCCCCTGGCAACCGCCAGGTTGTCCTTGTGGTTTTGGCTCCTCTCAGCACCTCACATAAATGAAATCATCCAGTATTTGTTCTTTGATGACTGGCTTATTTCACTTAACGCAGTGTCAAGGTTCATGCACGTTTTGTCAATACCGCGTCTGGTTTATCTATTTATTCATTGATGGACACGTGGGCTCTTTCTACCTTTCGGCTATTGTGAACTCTGCTGCCATGAACATTGGTGCACAAATAGCCCAGGGTCTTTTAATGATTTACTTTTCCTGTCTAGCACAGTGTCCTTCACAGAGTAGACATTCAGTAAAAAAAAAAAAGGATGATAATTATAATCTAACCAATCCACTCAATCTTATTGAGAAGAAAAGATTTAAACATGTGAAGCAGGGCTCTGCATTCTGTAATTTAGTCTCTCTCTTGATGCCCTGCAAATACAATCAATACTTAATCAAAATATACAGCTAGCAGAAAAGGGTAGATTTCCTGTTTACGTGTGTGTTTAGCTTCCCTCCTGTGTCTCTGCATTTACTCCAGAGAACAGGAAATCTGATTCAGAACTTCATTTCTGCTCAGTAAGATTGTTCCTGGGGAATCTTTAGAACATGGCCACACTATGAGCCCAGAACGTTTTAAAAACTCCAATGTCAAGGATTTCCTTTGGCAAATCTCATTTAGCACCTCTCCTGCCGGATTATAGGAAGAGAACAGGGCAGCAAAACCAGCAGGAGCAGCGTTTTCCGTCTCTGTGTCTTCCTGTCTTCACACCTTTTCTCTATAGATGTGTCTCTGAAAATCTTCTATCCCCCTGTGACCCTCTCGAGATGAATTTAAGCACAGGGGCCTTTTACTAAGAGCATTAAGCTCAGGGAAATTCCTCGCACCAGCCTGTGTTTTGAGCACCAGACCAATTCCTTTCATGGTTTCTATTATTTAGTGTTAGCTCTTTAAAATGTGTTTTAATCCTTTTTTCTTAGTTAGTAAATGGAAACATGCTCTTCTGCCAAGTTGCTCACCATGATTACTGTGTTTATTAGGAGCTTGTTAAGCAAGAAACAAAACAAACAAAAATTCCCCAACTGGGCAAAGACTAATAATCATTTCGTGCATTCCTAGAGCACGTTAAACTTTTCAAATCATGCCTTACATCCAATATTTCTCTTGATCTGTGAAACAATGATGTCGGGGAAAGAAGGCTGAGATTATTAACAGGCTGGTGGAACAGGGGCCTGAGGGAAGCAGAGTGTCAGAAAAAACCGTTGTTGGCTCTGTGTGCCATTGGAAACAGCACTGAGGCATGTGGTCCCCAGGGCACTTCATGTCCCGCTCGGGTCTGCACTGGCACTGCCCTGGCTTCCTGGGTCATCACACCCTGCTCTGGTCCAGGCAAAATGCCTTGGTCTTAATGCAGCATACCTCCCCCAGCTCTGCACTTAATGCAGCATACCTCCCCCAGCTCTGCTCTTAATGCAACATACCTCCCCCAGCTCTGCTCTTAGTGCAACATACCTCCCCCACCTCTGTTCTTAATGCAACATACCTCCCCCAGCTCTGCTCTTAATGCAACATACCTCCCCCAGCTCTGCTCTTAATGCAACATACCTCCCCCAGCTCTGTTCTTAGTGCAACATACCTCCCCCAGCTCTGTTCTTAGTGCAACATACCTCCCCCAGCTGTGTTGCTTTCCTTTCTCTTTTCACCTGGCATCTTCTATTCATTCTTAAATGAACAGTATTTTTGAAAAGTAATCAACTGTTAATGTATTAACCAAAGTTAAACATGTAAAATTAGAACAAGCGGTTCTTCAAGGATGGTCCGGAGTAGTTACCACCTTCTGCCTTCTGCCCTCCTATCTATCTTCCTTCCCTGGAAGCATTTCTCAATCCTGTAGGCTGATTTAAACATTTACCTCTGCATCTTCAAATGACGTGGTGACATCGCAGTTTTATGATGTGTCATTTTTAGGTATTATCTGTTGACTCACCAATATGGACAAAGAGGATTTAGCTTCTTCTACTCCCTTCCTCACTATAGATAAGCATCGTCTATGCAGAAATAAGTAGATAATAATTTTGGTTAGATCACTATTAGTTCACTATTAGTTTCTATAGGACTAAGACCACATCACGCCATTGATAGCTGGGTGATGACCTTTCCTTTCCTGTCATTTCTGTTTTACCTGGAGCTGTATTTGTTTATTTTAAGTTGGTTTTCTGTTCCTTTGGTGAGCATGTTTGCATGTCTTCCTCTAATCTTTGATCTCTAACAAGAAGGAAAAGCAGCCCTTGAGCACGGGGAGCAGACTGGGTCCTCACAGCCACCCCATTTCACAAACACACCAGGCAGGGTCATTGCGAGACCTTCACGGGGGAAGTCAAGGGGAGGGTCTCCATTGTCAGGTCTCAGCACTGACAAAAGAAAATTGTTCAGAACACAAAATGACCAGACGTGCTCCTTCCCGGCCTAACACATGTGACTTCTCCTTTACCAACTACAGCTTGGGTCCTGCCTTCTTCCCTCTGCTGCTAGATGAAAATGTCAAGATAGCCAATCACAGAATTGCCCCTGCATCCTGACAGCACCCACTCCAGACTGGACCTCTGCGTCTCTGAACTTCTTACCCAAATCACAAACCTGACAGGACTTTCGCACCTCCTTACTGAGATGCCTCCACGGTTCTCTGTGATGTTGTAATCTTTCCTGCTATGATGGGTAAATAGACCCAAATTTATTCTCCTGTGGAGGTGTTCCCAGTAGTCAGTGGCTATAAGGTATCTGTGAAGTGGAGGTTCCGTCAGTATTCACCTGAGAGCCCTCTGCCCTGAACAGGGACCCTCAGAGTACTAATTTGAGTGCTTATCTGAGACCCTCGCGTCTACAGTGGTTTGAAGCACCACTGCCCCTGCTGAACCGAGTTGCAGTATTTTGTTGAGGTTCTTCCTCTTTGGATGTTTTTCCCTCTCTTCTTCCCTCCCTCTTTCCCTTTTTTGTTCCTTTGTCCTTTTTCTTTTCTT
Organism: Galago senegalensis; assembly: GCA_963575145.1. Lineage (NCBI taxonomy): Eukaryota > Metazoa > Chordata > Mammalia > Primates > Galagidae > Galago > Galago senegalensis. The sequence goes on from CAUYTI010090309.1 coordinate 23,316, forward strand.
TTTTTTAAATTTCTTATAGCATAACTGTGTACATTAATGCAATCATGGGGTAGAGTGTGCTGTTTTCATGTACATTTTGAAATACTCTCATCAAACTGGTCAAGATAACCTTCATGTCATTTTCTTATTTTTTGAGCTAAAACGTTCATACTCTGCTTTTAGAAAGATTCACTTGTACCCTTGTAAGATATTCTTTTCTTATCTTTTTTTTCTGCCCTAGGAATAAGGTTACCAGTGACCTTCTCTTTATCTATTTGTTTTATGTATTTTTTTATAGCTCTTTGGTCAAACAGTATTCTAGCCCACTAGTCTGTTCCTATGGACTGTCTCTGGCCTAGTGTCTTGAGTAGAATTTACCTCTAGAAGAAAAAGGAAATGATGGGCATAACCCACTCAGTCCACTCTTGAACCGGCCAGAGCGTAGCCGTGCAGAACGTCTCCTACCACCCATATTCTTGGAATAGACTCTGACTTGGTCACCAGTTCAAACCTTTATATGAACTTTCCCATCAGGCTTGTCCTTCTCTTCTGAGCTCTGCTTTGTTTAGATTCGATCTTGGAATCAGAAGGTATTGCCTGACCTCCAGTTGGGCTTTGGCCAAGTTCTGAGGACAGTTGGCTGCACAATACTGGGAATATTGATTGGAATGCTTGTGTGTGTGTGTGGGGTCTGATCGACTTAAAACTACTCATTTCCTGTGGGACAAACGTCTGCTTTGTCACATCCCCTTAAATTATGTGCTTATTTCTCTAACTACCACATCTCACCAGGCATAATTTTGGTGTGTGGTGGCAATTTTGGGGAACTGTTTGACATGAACAAGATTATTCATTTGAGAGGTGCCTTAGAGCAAAAAGGGATGGAATCCTCATCTTGAGATCTAAAGAAGGGGGAACTTTAGTTTATGGTAGACCCCTCTTACATTTCTGTATTTTGAAAATTAACATATGCTTGCTTTTGAACATGTTTCTTGATAAAAATTTTCAAGGGCCAAATAACTGTTCACCCAGCTGTAATAACTACTTTTTGTGTGTATCTATGTCACAGTGGGTTTCCTGGATCTAAACTTTGAGCACCTCATCTCACAGAAGGAAAATACCTCCCTTTTATGGGGTGATAATTTTGTAAGTGTCTGCAACTGGTGCCTTCTCCTTTTTTTCCTATTCTTTTTTTTTTTTTTTTTTTGAGACAGAGTCTCAAGCTGTCCCTAGAGTGCCGTGGAGTCATAGCTCCATAGCTCACAGCAACCTCTAACTCTTGGGCTAAAGTGATCCTCTTGCCTCAGTTTTTCTATTTTTAGTAGAGATGGGGATATTGCTCTTGCTCAGGCTGGTCTTGAACTTGTGAGCTCAAGCAATCCACCACCTCAGCCTCCCAGAGTGCTAGGATTACAGGTGTGAGCCACCATACCTGGCCTTTTTTTTTTTTCTATTCTTTTCCTTTTTTTCTCTCCTTTCTTAGGAAACTTTAGAAATTAACTGATTAGAATAATCATCTATCACCGTGAGTGCACTCTGGGAATAGGTATTCCGTATCAGCTGTCAAAAATATCTAAAAGACAGAAACAATATTAAACTGTGTTTCTTCTTTAAACACTGAAAATTGTGTTTGCTAAATATCCTGTGTTTTTGAAGAAAGATAAGAAGAAAGAAGAAAACCTTAGTTCAGTTACAGATAAGAAGAAAACCTTAGTTCAAGATAAAAGAAGAGAATTGAGCATGATTCAGTTTTCTTTAAAATTTAGTTTACCATATCATAATAATATCAGAAAAATTCTTTGGTTGATATTAGACCCATGTTAAATTTCTTATGATTTAAAGTTTCTAAATTTCCTACATTGTTTTCATAAGTTAAACAGGTCATTACTGTTTTTGTAACTTTTAAAAAGCGCATATAGACTCCCACTCATATACATAATTCAACTAAATGAAAACATTATAAATTTTGAAAGGTTTTGTGAAGTTTTTAAATGCTGTATGTCAGAAGGATTCATTATGTTAGCAAAAATTGTAATTTTCAATCCTTGATTAATTTGAAGACCTTAGATAAGTGGTGAAGTTAATTAATTAATAATATATATATATTTTGAGACAGAGCCTCAAGCTGTCCCCCTGGGTAGAGTGCTATGGCATCACAGCTCACAGCAACCTCCAACTCCTGGGCTTAAGCGAGTCTCCTGCCTCCACCTCCCAAGTAGCTGGGACCACAGGCACCTGCTGCAATGCCCGGCTATTTTTGTTTGCAGCCATCATGGCTGTTTGGCAGGCCCAGACTGGATTCAAACCTGTCACCTTAGGTGTATGTGGCTGGTGCCTTAGCCACTTGAGCCACAGGCACTAAGCCAATTAATAATTTTGGTAGTAGATAATTTATAAAATGAAACAGACACAAAATAAATGCCGGTTACTAACCTTAATTTTAACTCATCCTAATGTCTTAGAATGACAATAGATTAACAAAATATGTAAATACCGTTGGATAATAAATGTTTGCTTTGCCACCTCAAATATGTTAAAATGATAGGAAATTTGTGTGCATAAAGAGAAAAACTGCTTAACTGTTCTTTGTTTTCTGTCTTCTAATTTTCTCTTATATCTGGGGAAAAGAAGTTAGTTACTTTGATTAAATGTGATAATATACAAAGCTGATTATAATCGCTACAACAATTACAGGGAACTGTGAACACACACACACAAATGGCTTGATTTTTGGTTTGTTTATTTTGTTATAGTTAATTAAGATGATAAAGTTCACAATATATACAGCATTACTTCATATACTGACAAATTATGCTTTGAAGGTATAGTGAGAAGCTTTCAATTTATTATCAACATGTATATTTATGCCTATGTGTGTCTAGCTAGATGCATATAAATAAATATTAAAGATTCATATATGGAAGATTATTGCCTGAATAATGTATGAGAAGAATAAAATTAAAATTTGGGTCTTTTATCTGTAAAATGATGAAGTTATGCTGTGTTCCCCTAAAACAGAAGTTCCTTTTTATTACCAAAAAGAGTCTGCTAAATCTCTTTTTGATATACTCTTACTTTTGAGGAGGGAATTTTGAAATAAATTAATCTATTTTTAAAGGTTTATAAGAACCATTGCTTTTCATAGTATTCCTTTTTGCAATTTTATTTCCTACGGCCTGTACATATTTCTTGTCTTTAGACACTCAGGATTTTTATGTCCTCTAATAATTGTTCTTAATTTTGCTTTTCTGAAATTCAGCCCTGAAGTTTAGAACAATAAAGCTGTTAAGATGACTTTTAAGTTTGTAATACCCAAATTATTTTTAAGTAACCACAAACATTTGCTCCTTGACCCTAAAAAGGGAAGGATAATAGGTTTGTACAGAATTCTTCAATTTTTAATTAATTTGGAATTGTTACCAGAGCTTTTTTTGTTTTCCACAACTGATAATCAGAAAGTGAGTTCATTTCCTAGGTTAATTTTACATAAAATAATAATGCTCAATTATTATTTTGAGGTTAATTATACATAAGCTTAGTAATGTTTAATTACATAGAGGCTTAGTGAGAATATTCTAAATGAATGAATAAAAACTATTTTATGCCTTTGTGCAGAGGTGGGTACTGGGTGCCTCCTGAGAATGGAAAGATAAGACTATAGGCCACGGAGGACTGGCCTGTCCAGGTTGTTTGGCCAGTGATGCCTGGCACCAGCATCAAACCATGGGGACATGGCTGCTTTCCATGAGCTGGTGGGGCCGAGCCCCTGTACCCGGAACTGGAGAGCACCAGGCCTGTCAACCCAACCTCCAGTCCTGTTCAAGCCGTGACTTGTCCTCTTTTACGATTTCTCAGCTCCCTCTAGGCCTTTGTAGAGTGTGTCAGGAACAAGAGGATGACAGATGTTGGCTGGAAACCCTCAGCCATCTCCCAGGGATATTTTATACGTTTGGGTGAATTGCCGTACTTTAATTTTGGGAGACTGTGTCCAAAAGGATACTGGAACATTCTGAGATCGGCTCCAGGCCAATTCCCAACTGATTTCCTTGTGTATCCTCAATTTGTTGAGTAGCTTTGACTACTTATAGTCACAGACAAAAATACCATGTTCAAGTGGATTTTGGTCATTTAAAATATATATTTTTTTGTCATTCATAGTGGCTATACAACTATGCTGCCTCAAGATATCTCTACGCATGCCAAAATTTAATACTGGGAAAATTTTTACTCATATGCGGATTAAAAAAGAAAAGTTTGCCAGTGTAGATGGCTCAGGCAGTGATAGCCACCTGCTGCCTGGTCGCCCAAAACGTTTCATCTCTTGTGTGGTTCAGACCAGCTAAGAAGGGAACTCTAGTGTAATGTAGATGGGATCATTGAGATCGGGTGTTGGGGTGAGAGGGGAAGCAGCTGGGTCGTGTTCCTGGTCCCTCACCTGAGTGTCCGGACTGCAGATGGTGGCTGGGGTGCCTGCAGCATCCTCTGCTTCCCTTGGGGCTCACACTCAGGTGACCCTGAATCTTTCCCATCTATCTCCCCAGTGAAGAGCCCCATAAAAGACCAAGTAACGCCAGAGACTAACCTGAGCTTGAAAACTACCACCTGCCCATCTCCGGGCTCAAGGCAGCACCTCACTGCCTTTTCTCTTTGTCACCTAAGCTGTGCTGTGGCTTCAACCTGCTGACACTGTGGCTCCAGCCTCCACACTCACTGCCACGCTCATTTTCAGTCAGAGGCACCCGCTTTCATCTGTTGAGAACTGTCAGTTTTACCTCATCTTAGATTTCAAATGGAAGGTAGGACACTTAGAAATTGGTGTTTTCTAAGGGTCTGGGTCTGCAATTAATCTGAGTATCTAAACTGGTTTTAAAACAAAAAACTTTTAACAGTTTTAATCCCGTCCACAGCATTCAGCAAACTTCATTTCACCCTAATGACCTATTTGGGTTCTGTTCCTTTTGTCCTCTGGGCAGGCAGAGAGAGAAAAATCTTCCTCCTCAACTCTCTCATATTTAGAATGTGGAAAGCCTCCTTTTGTGAAGACCTGTCTTTTCCAACAAAAATGACTTTGCTTCTGGGGTCGTCTGGTTCTAGCTAGTGCTGATCTGGGACGTGTTTTTCTTTTCTTCTAGGGCTGAAATATGAAGCGTTAGTGGGACTCGTGTATATTTGCTGCACCCCCAGGAGAATGAAATGAAACCAACCACTGCTTCCTCTGAAGGCTGTTTATTTTTTTCTTTTTCTTTTCTTATTGGTATGTGTGCTCTTCTCCTGGTCTTTAGGATTTTCTACCTGTAGCCAAAAAGTTATTTATGTACTTCTTTTAAAAAATATTTTTAAAATTGACGAGTAAAAATGGTCTATATTTATGGCATACGACATGATGGTTTGGCATGCGTGTGCATTTGGGAAGGGCTAAATCAAACCACAGAAGGTTTTCATCACATACTTATCACGTACATACTTCTTTTCTGACTGTGAACTCCCCTACGCTAATTTAGCTTTGGCTTGGATTCAGCACAATCTCTAAGTATCTGCTACGGCTTCTTGCCCATTGCGGGGATCTCTAAATACTGGATAATCTCACATCCTCCTCTCTCAGCAGCACCATCAGGATACTTAAGGCCCAGGATCTCATTCACACGAGTCAACACTCTGATGAGCGCTGGCCAATTTTGTGAAAAGCGGCATAGAAGGCGCCAGGGCCCCCCAAAGGCACCTTTCACAAACGCCATCCGGGTCATAATTCTCCTTTGTGCAGCCACAAAAATAATATCCTCCTGGGTATAAACCTGAGAAAGCTGCTGGAAAAGGTTCTCCGAATCCAGCAATTGATGGTCCCCAGGGATGGGAAAGTGCCAGGCGCTGACACATTTATCACCTGTAGTTAGAGGCAGGCAAGCACCAGGGAAGGGCTTTGCAGAGAAGGGAGCCTGACTGCCAGGTTGAGTGATGGATTTGACATAAAAGACTGAAACGGGAGCCCTAATCACTGTAGGAAATGAACAGCTGCCTTAATGAACGTGCAGCAGAGATTTAGAGTCGGGGGTGCCATCCGCATGCAAGGGAGAAAGGACCAGGACTGCTGCCCGCCCTGCAGGAGGCATTATTTAAAATTGGATCCCTATTCACTCTAAAGTGATAGCAGCATGAAGAAAGTGAAGGTAAAGTCTCATCTTTGGAAATTGCACTTAATTTTTATATCCCTGATCTTCACAGTGGGAATAAAAAAATAAAGGGCACTTTTAAAATAATAAAAAACGTTTTGCAGATTTATTTTCTTTCTCAAAAGCATTATAGAGACATAATTTAGGGTTAGGGTTTGTGCAGGGACAGAGCAGCTTGGTTTTCTGTACGGCTGAATTTCTTCTCTTCCATATGACAGAAGAAGGTGAAAACTGGCATGCACAATGACGGTTTTTAAAAAAAGACATTTTCTCTCAGTTAGTTTTTTGTTCTTTCTTCTACTTTTTGTCTTAAACTTAAGTTCCATATGTTATCTCCTTAAATACTAAAACTAGATATATCAAAATACTATATTACTCAATTGCTATTTTTAAAAATCTAGGATGCTGTGAATATGTAAATATGACATGTCTTTGCCATTGATTGGGGAAAGAAATCCATTTATATTCTGTGGATAACACTGAACATAGATTTGAATTTTAACCTGTGTTACAATTTTCATTAGTCACCTGAATTTCTATTATTAAAGACGCTATATTTAAAAAATAATGTGATTTGTTATCAAAGGAAGACATGATATTTTTAAAAAAGAATTCCTGCTTTAAAATGTTTATGTGACTGTGGGTTCACGGTGAGCTGACGTTTCCATTGGTAACATCATGGGTGTGTGCAGAGGGACCGTCTACTCCTCACAGCCACTTTCCCCAGTGACATTTGTCTCTCCTGTTCCCTGTCCTGTAAAGAGGTGAGAGACCAGGCTGGGAGTTCCAGCCAGCCGACATTGAGAGCACCTGGCCTGCAGGAGGTGTGACCTGAGTCCAGGGGCAGCCGTCAGGATGACTAGCTATGTTGGTGCTACCAGTTTTGCTGAGCGCGGTTCTGTTCTCTTGACTCCTCCATGGGGGTGTGTGTGTGTATGTGTGTGTGTGTGTGTGTTCATTCATTTCATCATTTTGCTTCTTGGACACAGGAAAACAGGAATGAGTGGAAGTGAGGAGACCCTAACATGCCGGGAGATTTTATGAGTTAGAGTAAAGCAGAGCAGGAGTGAGAACAGCCATCAGTTATGGTTGTGCTCTAGTTGAAGACGGCTTCAAATCTCTCTGCTAAGTCACCTGGGGGTGGGAAGCTATTTAAAAAATTTTCACCAGGACTGCGTCTGTGTGCGTGTCACTGTGACGTGTAGTCCTATCATTCAAGTCACCTCTTGTGAGGAGAAGAGAACTCGTTCTGGGCTTCAAACCACAATGTTGGATCAGATCAGCACACATCTCCCTTCTCCTCAGACTTCAGTTCCTTAAGCTTTCTTTTCACCTCATCGTCTCTTTTACAAACCCTTCCAGGATTGCTCTGGGAGGCACTGTGACCTCAGGAATGGGGAATGACTGAAATTTTTTGGAAGTGCTGAGCCGATGGGGGCCTATTAAGGTGCCAGGTGTGGTAAACCTACATCTTTGAAGGTCAGAGTATCCAAAGGGAAAAGGCCTCACTGGAGAGGGATCCCACCACCCGGGTTCAGGTCTTTCCTCTTGTGCATTTAAAATTCATTATACAAAGTGGGCTTTTCTCTCTCTCTCTCTCTCTCTTTTTTTTGCAGAAGATATTTTAATCTGTTCTTATTTAAAAATCAAAATAAAATACATAGGAAGTTTAAAAACAGGTCCCTACGCCAACCTCAAGCATGTCAAGGCTGTGTAAGAAATATTTGCTAAATTTAATTGAATTGTGGCTTATGAGTCATGTCTCTGTTCCATAAAAGTCTTGGTGGAAAGGTTTTGCAGATACCTCAAATGAACTGGCTACGCTGGACTCTTTTGGAAAGAAAGCAGGGAAGTGAGTGCAATGTTCAAAAGATAGATAAGGCTTATTAGGTACCACTTAATCTGAATAGACTCACAGAATAAGCAAAACCAAATTAATTATTAGTGCGATTTCTTGTCAATAATTTAATAGTCTTCCCTTATCTTAAAGTACATGATGTGGTTTGAAAATCCCTAAATTTCATGTGTCAAAAATTCCCAAATTTATATGTTGGTGGTATTTGGACATGGGGCACTGGGAGGTAATTAGAATTAGATAAGATCATCAAGGGGGGACTCTATGATGGGACTGGTGGCTTAATAACAAGGGGAAGAGAGAGCTGAGCTGACTCACACACCCTTGACTTCTGCCATGTTATGACCCAGCAGGGAAACCCACTCCAGATGTGACCATGGGGAAGCCCGCCCCAGATGTGACCCAGTGGGGAAGACTACTCCAGATGTGACCCATAGGGAAGCCCACTCCAGATGTAACCCAGGGGGAGGCCCGCTACAGATGTGACCCAGGGGGGAGACTACTCCAGATGCGACCCACGGGGAAGCCTGCCCCAGGTGTGACCCAGCGGGGAAGCCCGCCCCAGGTGTGACCCAGCGGGGAAGCCCACTCCAGATGTGACCCAGCGAGGAAGCCCACTCCAGATGTGACCCAGCAGGGAAGCCCACTCCAGATGTGACCCAGCGGGGAAGCCCACCCCAGTTGTGACCCAGCAGGGAAGCCCACTCCAGATGTGACCCAGCGGGGAAGCCCGCCCCAGATGTGACCCAGCAGGGAAGCCCACTCCAGATGTAACCCAGGGGGAGGCCCGCTACAGATGTGACCCAGCGGGGAAGCCCGCCCCAGGTGTGACCCAGCGGGGAAGCCCGCCCCAGATGTGACCCAGCGGGGAAGCCTACTCCAGATGTGGCCCAGCGGGGAAGCCCGCCCCAGATGTGACCCAGCAGGGAAGCCCGCCCCAGATGTGACCCAGCAGGGAAGCCCGCTCCAGATGTGACCCAGCAGGGAAGCCTGCTCCAGGTGTGACCCAGCGGGGAAGCCCACTCCAGATGTGACCCAGCAGGGAAGCCCGCTCCAGATGTGACCCAGCGGGGAAGCCCGCCCCAGGTGTGACCCAGCGGGGAAGCCCGCCCCAGATGTGACCCAGCGAGGAAGCCTACTCCAGATGTGACCCACAGGGAAGCCCACTCCAGATGTGACCCAGCGGGGAAGCCCACTCCGGATGTGACACAACAGGGAAGCCCACTCCAGAACCATACACTTAAATAAACTTCTTTTCTTTATAAATCTCCCAGTCTCAGGTATTCTGTTATAGCAACAGAAAATAGACAAAAACAGAAGAAATATGCACATTTGTTAAAAAGAGTTGCTTTGGGATTAAGATAATTATAAATATGTTCCAGGAAGAGGAGTGCATGGTGTGAGATGAAAACAATCACATCACCGGTGGCATCTATTGGCCACTGATGTTAACCTTGTCAAGGAGCGGAGTGCTATATAAAAGATGAGGAGGAAACTTAGATGCATATTACTAAGTTAAAGAAGCCAGTCTGAAAAGGTTACATACTGTATGATTCCAACTATAGAACGTTCTGGAAAAGGCAAAACTATGGAGATGATAAAAAGGTCAGTGGTTGCCAGGGGAATGAGGGGGTTGCACCAGGGATGAATAGGCAGAGTGCAGATGATTTTAGGGCGTGAGTCTATTCTCTGTGGTACCCTAATGGTGAGTGCATGCTATTATACATTTGTCCAAAGTCACAGAATTACACAACATTAAGAGATGATACCAAACATACTGGGTGTAGTAAGTATGTAACCCCTAAAATAATTACAAAGTAGCAAGATGTCAATAACAGGTAAAACTATGTATACACGTGGGGAGGGGAAAGGGGTAATAGGAGAACTCTGTTCTTAATTTATCTCTAAATTTAGGTTAATTAAAGAATTTAAAAAGTTTGTAAAATTAAACTTTAAACTATTAAGCCACAGGACAGTAAGTTATTTGTGAGGCTAGGTCACTTTGTTTTAAATTAATAACATAGGTCTATTTGTATGATGTACTGCCATTGGTTATTATTATTAACTTATTAACTTAATAATTAATTTATTTAATTAACTTTAATTAAATAAGCTTAATATTTTAAAAAGTAACAAAAAGATTTTACATGTTTTATGGTTTATATGTTTTATGGTTTGATTTATATAACTAACGGTGAGAAAAATCTATTAAAACCTGAACAGTGTTCTTAATAATAGTAATTAGTCCCCCGGAAATTAGCTTGTACATATGACTTGTGTGGCTCCCATGCTGGCTGACTTTCCTGTGGACATTCTATTGCACTTACCGTGTTACTGAGGATGTTAAAGCCAGGTCCTTCTGTATTTAGGGAGCCCAGGCTGCCACTATGCCAGGGTTTTTTTTTTTTTGCAGTTCTTGGCCGGGGCTGGGTTGGAGCCTGCCACCTCTGGCATATGGGGCCGGGGCCCTACTCCTTTGAGCCACAGGAGCCACCCTATGCCAGGGTGTTAGAGGGCTGGGGGACTTCTGTGGGTTCAAAGCTGATGTGAACAGTAGACTCAACCAGGAGATGGAAGAAAAGGAGGGAGGAGAAGCCAGTCAGAGACTGACTTGGTTCCCTTTCTTATACAGGTGACCCTTGAGCAAAGTTTTAAACTGTGAAGGCCCCTTACACGTGGGTTTTCTGCATCTCCTGCCCTTGAGACGGCAGGGCCAGTTCCCTCCTGTTCATCCTCCTCTTCCTCAGCCTGCTCAATATGCGACGATGACAAAGATGACAGTGAGGTGAGGAGCTACTTCCACTTAATGAATAATAAACACGTTTTCTCTTCCTTGGGATTTCTTTCTTATTTCAGATTAATATGAGGTTACGATGTTTGCACTTGTTAGGTGAGGTCCCTGCCGTGTTGTGTCCGGCACCCAGGAGGTGTGCCGTGTACCCCTACGTTGTGCCCAGTAGGTGGGAGCACACCAATTCTCCTTCCTCCCCCTCCCCCAACTTGAAATGAATTGAGTTTTTCTCTTGTGTGGGCTTGTATTTGACTGTCTGCTGGCTTCATATTAGTGTTGAGTACATCGGATACTTGTTTTTCCATCCTTGTGATACTACACTAAGAAGAATGTGTTTCAACTCTGTCCAACTTCCTTGTGATTTTTGTAGTAACATTTTCCTCTGTCTAGCTAACTTTATTCTAAGAATACGGTGTATAATACATGGAGCATCGATACAGGTGCCAGTTAACATTACTGGTAAGGCTCCTGGTCAACAGCAAACTAGTAGTAGTCAAATTTTTGAAGAGCCAAAAGTTGGACATGGATTTTCAACTGATCTGGGAGTCAGGGCCCTTAGCCCCCGTGTTGTTCAAGGGTCAGCTGGGTGATGCTTATTCCCCAGGGTCTTTTCTCTTTTATAAAAAAAAATCCATAAGCAATAAACAAACCAATAAGCGCAGAAAAACTCACCATTGAATCCTGGTTCTACCACTTACAAGCCGTATGACGTGGCACCTGTCGCTTTCAATTCTCAGAGCCTGTTTCTTCACGTATCGAGTGGAGATCTGAGTGGGGACTTGCTTGCAAGGTTCGGATTAGCGATATCACGGTGCCAGGGGAGCGCTTCGTACTTTGAAGGTATTTGATGTACATCGTCCCTCATTTTACCTGTCCGTTTTCCACAGGCCAGACTGAAGCACAGTCCGTTAAATAAAGCTGGCATTAGCAACAAGGGGAGATGGAGTAGAGTGAGGCTGACTTCTGATTCACCACTATGCTTTCTCTTCTGCCTTTGCATTTTGAATGCTAATTCCTCACGGACAGTAAATGTGGAATAGTAGTTTGAGAAGGAATTTACCTGGGAGCATGCGTGCACATTATGAATTAAAAATGATTCAGAGTTTCCTTTAGAAGACTAGCTTCCCTAGATATATACACATTGTTGTTTTTAACAGCCACGTTTAAAAGCAGGAAAAAAAAAATCTTACTTAGACCAGAGTCTGTCTTTTTTACCAGAGCATGGAGGTGTCATGTGGAAAATCTAGCCCAGCTTTCTGCCAAAAAACGTCACAGTCACAGGAAATGTCTGTTGTAAACATTTAATGCTTTTTTATAGCAGGATTATTCACACTCTATAGATTTTTAAGAGATGAATAACTCTTCCAAGCAAACATTTATTTTTCTATGGCCACTCGGTTCTTCCTTTAAACTGTTGTAGGAAAATCCGTGGGGAGCATCTTCCCAAGCCGGAGGAATGTTTAAAATACTAATATATTGGGCTAAATTTGCTTCTTGAGTCTAGCCTTTCATTGTATTTTTGTCCTTCAGTGTATTCAAAAGAAGGGTGACTTGGTTCCACTCTAATGTGCTAACCTTCAAAGTCCCCAAGGTTTAAGTTCTAAGCCATTAGCAAGATTTTGTAAAGGGTCTTGGAGCTGAGACTCTCCCAAACATGCCAAGCTCTCCTCCCCTGGACCCTAAGATGCAGTGGTGTTGTGTGAGAGGCACTAGGATAGGCATCCTCAAACTACGGCCCGCAGGCCACATGCAGCCCGCCTAGGACATTTATCTGGCCTGCCAGGATGTTTTTGCTGCTGCTGCCTGTCCTGCTTAGCAGTCGACTCATGCTGGGGCCTGCAGTCCTGCCCTCCTACGGTCTGAGGGACAGTGAACTGGCCCCCTTTTTAAAAAGTTTGAGGACCCCTACACTACAAGATGGCACAAACCAGAAGGAGAAGATGGGATTCTACCTGGGTAACTGGTACTTGTTACTCTAACGTGTTGGGTAATAATGATTCTCCTCATATCTTTGTGGGTATCATGTGTGGTGATACCAGTACCATGAGCTATTGGTGCTCCAAAGTGATTTACAGACATAATGTGTCATCACTGTAGCCAGTTGTCATCATTTGTGGTAGGGATGTTTCACCTGGTTGCTGAGAGCACATGGTGAGTAAGTATTGACCTGGTGCTCCTAGAGGCCCCTAAAGGGTTAGGTTCCTGCAGGCCTCTGGCCAGGGCATTTCATGAACCAGTTAATATTTCTCTGGTTTTCTGTGTGTTTCTGTATAAAGATATCTTTTTTTTTTTTTTTGAGACGGAGCCTCAAGCTATCCCCCTGGGTAGAGTGCCATGGCATCACAGCTCACAGCAATCTCCAACTCCTGGGCTCAAGTGAGTCTCCTGCCTCAGCCTCCCAAGTAGCTGGGACTACAGGCGCCCGCCACAACGCCTGGCCATTTTTTGGTTGCAGCCATCATTGTTGTTTGGCGGGTCCGGGCTGGGGATTCGAACCCGCCACCTTAGGTGTATGTGGCTGGC
>CAUYTI010090323.1:0-15697 GCA_963575145.1 Galago senegalensis
TACTCATATCACTCCCCACCTCCTTCCTACTTCATCCTCACAATACTAGCCTATCACAAGCTAGGACTACATACATAATCAAATTTAGAAGTACCCCTCGTTCTCCCACTAACTGAACCTATATAACCCCCTACCTATTACAATAAACAGCTGCGGCTCAGTCCCCTTCCAAGTGTGTCTGTCTTTGTCTTATTTGTCTTCCCCTTTCATATGCAGACTCCCCAACCCACTTCCTCCCGCTGGTCGGGAGGTGGCAAAAATGGAAAGAGAGGTAGTTAATAACTTAATGGGACATCTCAAGCAACTGGAAAAGGAAGAAAACTCCAATACCAATCCCAGAAGAAGAAAAGAAATCACCAAATTTAGACGAGAATTAAATTAAATTGTAAACAAAAAATATTATACCAAAGATCAGTAAATCAAAAAGTTGGTTTTTGGAAAATGTCAATAAAATAGAAGAATTGGCCAACCTAACGAAGAAAAAAAAGTAAAATCTCTAATCTTATCAATAAAAAATGATAAAGATGAAAAAACAACAGACATATCAGAAATTGAAAAAATCCATAGTAAATATTAGAAGAACTTTATTCTCAGAAATATGAAAATCTGAAAAAATATCTACCCATAGTTTGAAACAAACTACTTTCTCAGACCTAGTCCAAATGAAGTGGAAATGTTGACAGGCCTATATCAAGTTCTGAAATAGCATCAACTATACAAAATCTCCCTATAAAGAAAAGCCTGGGACCAGATGGCTTCACGTCAGTATTCTACCAAACCTTTAAAGAGAATCTAGGACCTACATTACTTAACCTTTTCCAAAATATAGACAAAGAAGGAATACTACCCAACACATTCTATGAAACAAAAACTAGCTTCATCCCCAAACCAGGATAAGACCCAAGAAAAGAAAATTACACACCGATATCTATAATGAACATTGATGTGAAAACATTCAAAAAGATCCTAACAAACATTATCCAGAAACACATCACACAAATTATAGACCAAGACCAACTGGGTTTTATCCGAGGATCTCAAAGATTGTCCATCATACATAAATCTATGAATTTAATTCATCTTATAAACAAATTGAAAAACAAACACCATGTGATTCTCTCAATTTATGCAGAAAACTTTTTGATAATATCCAGCATACCTTCATGAATCAGAACTCTTAAGAAAAGTGGTGTTAAGTGTCATTTCTCAAATTTATAGAGGCCATCTACAGCAAACCCCCAATATCATATTGAACAGAATTAAATTGAAATTATTTCCATGCAGAGTAGAAATCAGGCAAGTAGCAGGAACTAGGCAAGGTTTCCCATTGTCTCCACTGCTCTTTAATGTTGTAATGGAAATTTTATCCATAGCAATTCAGGAAGTAAACGCAATGAAGTTATTCATATAGGGTTAAAAGAGATCGAACTTTACTCTTCACAGATGATATGATTGTATACCTGAAAAACTCTAGGTATTCTACTAAAAAAAAAAAAAAAAACTCTTAGAAGTGATCAAGTAATACAGAAGTGTCTCAGGTTATAAAATCAACACTAATAAATGGGTACCTTTTATATATACCAATGACAATTAAACTTAAAAAAATATTAAAGATCTCTATTCCATTCACAGTAGTGCCAAATAATATGAAATATATGGAAGTTTACTTAACAAAGGATGTGAAAGATCTCTATAAAGAGAACTATGAAACTCTAAGAAAAGAAATAGCTGAAATTGTTAACAAATGGAAAAACATACCATGCTCATGTCTCAGAAGAATCAACATTGTTAAAATGTTCATACTACCCAAATCAATATATAATTTTAATGCAATCCCTATTAAAGCGCTATTGTCATACTTCAAAGAGCTCAAAATAAAAATACTGCTTCATTTTACACGGAATCAGAAAATCTTGAATAGCTAAAACATTATGTAGAAAAAAAAAAAAGCAGGAGGAATCATGCTACCAGAACTCAGACTATGTTGTAAATTACAAATGATCAAAACTTCATGCTACTGTCACAAAACAGAGAGGTAGAGGTAAAGAACACAATAGAGAACCAATAGGTGATCCCAGATACTTATATTTATATGATCTTTGACAGGCCAATTAAAAATATTGAGTGGGGAAAAGATTACCTATTTAATGGATGGTGTTGGGCGAACTGCCTGGCGACCTGCAGAAGACTGAAACTGGAGCCACACTAACTAAAGATAGATTCTCACTGGATTAAAGACTTAAAACCTGAAACCATAATATTATTAGAAGAAACTGTAGGTAAAACACTTGAGGAAATTGGCCTGGCTGAAAATTTTGAGGAGGACTCCCTGGAAAATTGAAGCAACATCAAATATAAACTACGGGGACTTCATCAAAATAAAAAGATTTTTCATAGTCAAGAACACAGTGAGTAAAGCAAACAGAATTCCTCAGAATGGGAAAAGATGTATATGGTTATGTCTCTGACAAAGGTTTATAACCAGAATACACAGAGAACTCAAAAGTATTAGCAAGAAGAATACAAGTACAAGTGTTCCCCTCTCAGGTGAATGGACAACAGATACATGAAAAATTTCTCATTATCCTTAATCATGATAGAAATGCAAATCACAACTACTTTGAGGTATCATCTAACACTGATAAGATTATCCCATATCACAAAATCCCAAAACCAATGATGCTGATGTGGTTGTGGAGAAAAGGTAACACTTTTATACTGCTGATAGGATTTCAATCTAATACATTCATTTTGAAAAAGTATCTGGATAACACATAGAGAACTAAAAATGGACCTTCCATTTCATACTATAATTCCTCTACTAGGTATATATCCAGAAGATCAAAAATCACACTACAACAAATATAATTGTACCAGAAATTTTATTGCAGCCCAATTCCTCATTGATAAGATTTGGAATAATCCTAAGTGCTCATAGATCCACAAATAGATTAGTAATACAATGCAGCCCCAAAGAAAGATGGAGACTTTACCTCTTTCATGGATGGAGGTGAAACACATTCTTCTTAGCAACGTATTTCAAGAGTAGAAAAAAAAGTATCCAATCTACTAAGCCCCACTATGAAACTAATTTATAGCTTTCAGACTAAAAGTATGACCCAATTTTGGCCTAAGAATATGGGAAAAGAGAGAGATAGGGAATGGGAAGGGGAAGGATGGGTGTAGAAGGGTGATTTGTAGAATCATGCATATATTTCATCTTATAAGGGTACATGTGAATCTTTCTAAATGTATAATATAAATATTTTAACATAATAACTTAGAAAATAACATGAAGGCTAAGTTAATCAGATTGATGAAATTATTTCAAATTGAGTATAAAAACAGCACACTGTACCCTATGACAATATTAATTTTAAATCACAGCTATGATTTAATAAAAAAATATTTTTCTCCACATTCAATTTCTGCTTTCTAAATTTTGTTGTGTAAACATGAACAAGGGATCCAACAACCCACCCTTTAAATTTCAAGTCACAGATTTGTAATCAAATGGAAGTGTGTGCTTTCCACCTAGTGTTGCCCTGTGATATTATAGAACAAGTAATAGAGCCCAATTATTTGGATAATTTTTTGACACACCTAAGGGCATGTCACACAATTTCTAGTTCTTCTTTTCATGATGACTTAATTCTTTCTCTAGAATAGGCTTGTTTTGGATTGTAGGTGTCTCATTGATGGTTCCATCTTGATTCTGGTGGGGC
Organism: Galago senegalensis; assembly: GCA_963575145.1. Taxonomy (NCBI): domain Eukaryota; kingdom Metazoa; phylum Chordata; class Mammalia; order Primates; family Galagidae; genus Galago; species Galago senegalensis. The sequence goes on from CAUYTI010090323.1 coordinate 3,726, forward strand.
ACTCTGTCCAATAGTCTACGAAGTACCTGCAGTTATTTATGAAGATAATTGGAAATATCAATCTATCTTTAAATTTTCATCAATCCTGAAATCCATGCTACATGTGTCTAAACATTTTTCATTTTGGGCACAATGAACGTTGAAAAGTTAGTTTGGTTCACACATATAATACACAATAACTAATGAAACCTGATAAAGATAAAATAGATCTATGACTACTTTTGGTACTCTCCCACCAGAGATATGTAAAACAGTCCTGACATGCTCCCTATGTGTCATTGAGTCCTGAGGAGTATACGATCCTAAAAATCTCCTATAAGATCATTTCCTAGGTAGAGCTCAATGAATTATCCCAAACATGACTACAATATTTCAATACTCTGGGCAGTCAAATTTGGCAGATCCCCTGAGCTCTCATTTTAGAGACAAAGCTGAACAGCAGAAAGACAAGCTCTGCCTGGTAATCTCCTACTGGGAGATTCAAATGGAAAGGGTACTCAAGTGTTGTATTCCTTAACTATACTTCCAGCTACTCCAGAGGCAGAGGCAGCAGAATCACTTCAACTGAAGAGATGGATGTAATTGTGTCTAAGGCTTAGGTCTTAGACAATCTAGCCAAATGAACAGAGTGAGGGTAGGTCTCATGAAAAATAATGAAGGAATGATAGCAGCAAAGAGAGAGAGAGAGAGAGAAGAAAGAGAGTGAGAAAATAAAGAAAGAATGAAAGAAGGAAAGAGATAGATAAATAAATAAATAAATAAATTTATCTAGAGTACAGTTTCTAAGAGTGAAATTTTGATAAAAGGTCAATAGGCAGTTGTAATATAGGACTACATAAATGAGGAGATTTGTTTTTCTCCCTGGGGAAAGGACAGAACAATAAGTCAGGAAAAGTTTATTTGTGGTTGTTTCCTTAGGAGACTGCCAGTCAATCTGATGGGATGGGGTTGGCTAAAGATATCTGATCCCTAGTCTTGGATGGATTGGGGAAAGGGAATATTGGACCAGATTGATAAGTGCAACAAATAGGGTGGAGTGTATAATATGGCTATTATATTTTGCAGAAAAAAACCTAACTTGAGTCAAGCATGCACTCTGTGGAGAGTTTAGACTGAGTAGAAGTATGTAAGGTACCAAATGGTCAGAGCTGTTTAAAACCTGATGTCTTGACTAATAGTGGTTATAGGAAAAAAATTTCCCTATGAAACAATAATTTCTACAGTTGAAATCTAATCTAGGGGAAAGTATTCAGAATTAGATCCATGGTCAAAAATAAATAATAGTAATAGGAAGGTGTGGCATGCACCTGTAATCTCAGCTACTTGGGAGGCAGACAGAAGAAAATCGCCCAAGGCCAGAAGTTGGAGTTTGATGTGATATATAAAGCCACAGAACTTTACTAAGTGTGATAAATAAAGTAAGTCTCTGTCTCTATAAAAAGATAAGTTAAAGCAACTAAGTGGGCCTCCCAAATTTCCAAAATGAGAGGCATGAAGAACCACCCATCACAACCAACCTAGTTTGAAAAATAGCCCATTTTGATTCTGAAGCGGTGGCTCACCATGAGGGCGGTGAGTTCAAAATTAGTCCAAGACAATCTGCAACAAAAAATAGCTGGGCATTGAGGTGGGCAATGTAGTTAAATCTACTGTGAAGGTGAGGCAAAAAAAAAAAAAAAAATTCCTGAGTCCAGGAGATGGAAGTTTCTGTGAGCTGTGATGGCAAAGCACTCTACTGATAGTGACAAAGTGAAAATCTGTCTTAAGAAAAAAAAAAGAAAGAAACAAAATAACAAAGAGGATCCTAATTAAGTGTCTCTATGCAGTTTTGCCATCTGGAATTCAATGTGAATCTCTCTGCTGTTCAAAATTTCAGCAGTTGTGTCAGCCTAGGGAATGGAATCTCAGCCGTTAATGTAATTAAGAAGGCACAAATGGGAGATAACTTCTATATCTGTTAATTGAGTACTGGTTCAAACACTTGAAGGACATCAGCTAATGTGAACAAAAAATTTCAGTGACTATTTTTGACCAGAAGTCTGGATCCATGACGTTCCTGGATGAATTCACTATATGGTCACCATGGATGACATCACAATGGATGTTGTCCTTCTTTGCCATCTTTAAGATTAATCTTCTATCTGCTAAGCATGAGTAGTTTCTAACAGGGTTTGTATTGGCTTCCAACAGTTACAAAGTGTGGGGTGCTTTTCTCCACACCCAATTCAGGCTTCCTAAATTTTGTTTTGTAACCATAGCCAAGGGATTCAGTAACCCCGATTTGTGAACAAATGGAAGAGTATGTTTTTTCCCTAGTGTTTCACTGGATGTTAAAGAAATAGAAATCAAGCACAAAGTTAGGACAATTATTTCACAGACCTTAATGGTATGTAGCACAATTCCCAGTTCTACTGATCATTAAGATTTAATTCCTGGGTAGAATAGGCTTGTTTTGAATGGTAGGTGTCTCACTGAAGGTTCCTGCTCACAATTTGGTGAGACAATGTGTTCAGTAGTGTACTCCATACATGTAATGATTTATGATGATCATAGTAAATATCAGCCTGCCTTGAAATTTCCATCAATCCTGAATTCTGTGGTAGGTGTGTCTAATATTTTGCCTTCTTGGGAACAATGCATATTGATGGGTTATGGAGGATAACACATATAATAAACAATAACTACTGAAACCTGATAAGCATAAAAGAGATCATTGCATAGTTGTAGTGATCTCCCACCACAGATATGTAAAACACTCCTCACATAATCGCTGTGTGTCACAGAGACCTCAGGATGAAACAATTTTCAATGCCCTATCAAGCTCATTTCATAAGTAGAGAATAATGACTTATCTCATGCATGACTGTAACATTTCAATGCTCTGGGCAGCCAAATTTGGCAAATCCACTGATCTCTCATGTTGGAGACAAGGCTGAGCAACAGAAACACAACCTCAGCCATGATCTCCGATGATGTTTGTACTTAAATAGAAAATGTGCTGCCAAAGAGGTGGAGACAGGAGGATTTTTATACCAAAGACTTGCATGACATTATGTGCAAGTCTGAGGTCATGGACAATCTAGCCTAGGGAACAGAGTAAGAATTGGTCTCATGAAAAATAATGAAAGCAAGAATAATAAAGGGAAAAAACATAGAAAGAAGGGAGGAAGAAAAAAAAGGAAGGAAAGAAAGAGAGAGAGATAGAGAGAAAGGGAAAGAGAAAGAGAAAAATTAAAGAAATAAAAAGAAATAAAGATAGTAATTTGGTTAGGTAAAGTTACCAGAAGTGAAATTATGATGAAAAGTCAGTAGGCAGATGAAACTTAAGAATCCATAATTGAGATTTATTGTGGTCCCACCAGAGAGGAGGGGAGAATGAATCAGGACAAGTTTGTTTGAAGTTAGTTTCCTAAAAGATTGCTAGTTGATCTGATGGGTATGGGTAGTCCAGAGATGTCTAGTCCCTGCTCTTGGACTGAGTGGGGAGGGGAATATTGACCTAGACTTATAAGTGCAACAGAAAGGGTGGAGTGTATAACCTGGATATTTGAGTGTGTGTTAAACAAAAAAAAAAAAAAAACTGAGTCAAAAATTCACTGTGTGGGCAGATTAGAGTGACTGACTACAAGAATCTAAAATATCAAAAGGTCAGAGGTTTGTAAAATCTAAAGTCTTGACTAAAGGAAGTTGCAGTAAAAAAAAAAAAATCCTAAGAGAATAATTTCTCCAGTTGTCTTCTAATATGAGGAAATGTTTCAACACTTGATCTGTGGCTAAAGTGAAAATAATCTCCAGGTGCTGTGGTGTGCACCTGCACTCCCAGTTAGTCTGGAGGCTGAGAGAAGAAAATTGCATAAACCCAGGAGTTGGAGGTTGCTGTGGTCTGTAGATGCCACAGAACTTTACTGACTTTGATAAAAAAAAAAAAAAGTAAGTCTCTGTCTCCATAACAAAAACATATAAAACTGGGGAGTAAATCCAATGCATGTGGTTTTATCCATTTATTTATTGAGATAGAATCTTGTTTTATTGCCTTTGGTAGAGCATTCTGTTATAATAGCTCACAGAAAAACTGCAAGTCTTCTTATCAAGATAACTGATTCGCTCCATTGGCATGACAGGAGACTGCATAACATCTTGCCCTTTTTTATTATTCAGAGATGTGTATCTCACAAATGCTGAGGTTGTTCTCCAATTTACAAGTTCAAACAATACAAGTAAGTAGGCCTCCATAATTGCCAAGATGAGAGCCTTGAAGGACTAACCCGGTCTACAAAACATATTTTGAAAAATATCTCATCTTTAAAGTCTACAGTGGTGGCTGAAAATGAGAGTCATGAGTTCCAAAAAGGTGCCAACGAATCTGCAACTAAAAATAGCTGGGCTTTGAGGTGGGTCCTATAGTTCAAGATACTGGGGAGGCTGAGACAAAAGAACCCCCTAAGCCAAGGAGATGGAGGTTTCTGTCAGCTGTGATGTCACAGCACCCTACCGATAGTAACAGATTGAAACTCTGTCTCAAAAAGAAAAAAAAAAGGGAAGCAAAATGGAGGACTGGAGTCAGACTGCTGACAGCAGCTCCTCTCTGGAAGGAAGGATAAAGTGCAGAAAATACCCAATTACGCTGAAGACAGAGAACAAAGATGACAGAGAAGAATGATATCTGCAGGTTACCCTTGCTGAGGCAGACTGCGACTCCAAGAGCCAATCTCTACATGCTTTCTACAGATGAGGCAAGAACTGGGAACCTATTGTCTCACCAACTGTTTGAGGGCTTTAAGAAGTTGGGTCTATTTCCCTAGAGGAATTCTGAGTGACTTGGAACATTCTCTCCCAGAAAAAATATTTGAATGAATCTTCTCACTGCCATTCTGAACTCAAGTCCCTTTTACCTGCATAGACTGTGAAAAGAGACTCAAGAGAATAGTCCTTTACCACCACCAGACCAAGCATCCTATATAGGGTCAGAAGAGATTAAACTTTCACTCTTCACAGATGATATAATGGTATATCTGAAAAACACCAGGTATTAGACTACAAAACTTTTAGAAGTGATCAAGGAATACAGCAACATCTCAGGTTTCAAAATCAATACTCATAAATCTGTAGCCTTTAAATATACTAACAGTAGTCAAACTGAGAAAATAGTCAAGGACTACATACTTTTCACAGTAGTACCAAAGAAGATAAAACATTTGGCAGTTTAGCTAAATGAGAGATGAAAGATCTCTATGAAGAGAACTATGAAACTCTAAGAAAAGAAACAGTTGAAAATGTTTAGAAATAGAAACAAAATATCATGCTTATGGATGGGAAGAACCAACTTTCTTAAAATGTCTATACTACACAAAGCAATACATAATTTTAATGGAATCTCTATTAAAGATCTACTGTCATACTTTAAAGATCTTGAAAATATAATACATGACTTTATATGGAAGAAACCTCAAATAGCGAAGACATTACTCAGAAATAAAAACAAAGCTGGAGGAATCATGGTACCAGACCTCAGTCTATACAATAAATCTATAGTGATCAAAACAGAATGGTAAATGCATAAAAATACAGAAGTAGATGTATGGAAAAGAATAGAGAACCAACAGATAAATCTGGCTACTTACCATTACCTGATCTTTGACAAGCCAATTAAAAACTTTGAGTGGGGAAAAGATTCCCTATTTAACAAATGGTGCTGGAGGAACTGGCTGGCAACCTGTAGAAGACTGAAACTGGACTGACAACTTTCAACGTTAACTAAGATAGACTCTCACTGGATTAATGATTTAAATTTAGGACATGAAATTATAAAAGTCTTAGAAGAAAGTGTAGGGAAAATACTTGAAGGAATTGCCCTGGGTGAATATTTTATAAGGAGGACCCACCAGGCAAATGAAGCAACATAAAAAATATACTATTGGGATCTGATCAAACTAAAAAGCTTCTGCACAGCCAAGAACACAGTAAGTAAAACAAGCAGAAATCTCTTAAAGTGGGAGAAGATATTTACAGATTATATCTCCGACCAAGGTTTAATAATCAGGATCCATAGAGAACTCAAACATATTAGCAAGAAGAAAACAAATTATCCCATCTCAGGCTGGGCAAGGGACTTGAAAAGAAATTTCTCTAAAGAAGATAGGCACATGGCCTACAGATATATGAAAAAATGCTCACCATCCTTAATTATCAGAGAAATGCAAATGAAAACTATTTTAAGATATCACATAACTCTAGTAAGATTAGGCCATATCACAAAATACCAAAACCAGATATGCTGGCATGGATGTGGAGAAAAGGGAACCCTTTTACACTGCTATTTTGAATGCAACCTAATATTGTCCTTTTGATAAGATGTCTGGATAACACTTAAGAGAACTCAAAATGGAATTGACATTTGATCCTACAATTCCTTTATTAAGTATATATCCAGAAGGACAAAAATCAAATTACAATAAAGATATTTGTATCAGAATGTTTATTTCAGCCCAATTCATAATTCCTACATGATGGAAGAAGTCCAAATGCCCATCGATGCATGAATGGATCAATAAATTGTGGTATATGTATACCATGGAATACTATGCAGTCATAAAGACAGATGGGGACTTTACGTCCTTCATGTTTACATGGATGGAGCTCGTAAATATTCTTCTTAGCAAAGTATCTGAAGAATGGAAGAAAAAGTAGCCAATGTACTCAGCCTTATTATGAAAATAATTTATAGCTTTGAAAGCTATAACCTAATTATAGCCAAAGTATATGAGGAGGGGGGAGGAAGGGAGGGTGATTGAAAGGATCACCTCTATAGTTTATCTCACAAGGGTACAATTGAATCCTTCTAAAAGTAGGATATAAATGTCTTAACACAATAACTGAGAAAATGACATGAAGGCTAATTTAACCAGTTTGATGAAAATATTTCTAATTGTATAAGATAACACCAAACTGTACCTTATGATTGCATTAATGTACACAGATATTATTTAATTTAAAAAATTAAACAAATACATCCTACCAAAATACATCTATGCAGTTTTACCATCTGGAATAGAGCTTGAGTCTTAATGCTGTACAAAATATCAATTGTTGTGACAGCCTAGTGACTGGGATCTCAGCTATTAATGTAATCAATAAGGCACAAATGGGAGATCATTTCTCTTTCTGTGGGTTGAGGTCTAAGTAGGTTACTGGATAAAACACTTGCCAGACACTAGCTGAAGGTAGCAGATAGCAGAAAATTCTGGCTTTGACCGGAAGCCCTGATCATAATGATACCGGATTTTTAACACTGGATTTCCAGGCTCTTGGTCTCAACGATTCAATGAATGAATTGACGGACCATAGAACGAACAGTGAGGTTTTATTTACACCTCAAAGAAGCAAACCTTCTTGCAGGGCAGGATACAAGTGTTACAGCTCTTATGAAAACAACTCTTACAAAGAGCCAAGCCTCTTTGTAGAGCAGAATAGATGTGTTACAGCTCTTACAAAGGGCCAAGCCTCTTTGTAAGGCAGGATTAGCAGAGGAGGTGTTACAATTACAGCTCTTACAAAGGACCAAGCCTCTTTGTAAGGCAGGATCAGCACTAGAAGTGCCACAGCTTTCGCATCTTCTTCTGGACGGTCTGCGATGATCTACTGCCTTTTTCTTCTCTCTATCTTCCTTGAAGGTCTGCGATGATCTGCGATAATCTGGGATGATCTTCCCCCAGGCTCTCTGCTCAGTGCCTTATATAGGTGCAATAGCTTAGCTGTGATTGGACCAATCAGGAGCAGGATTGAAAATGGACCAATCAGGGATGGGCAACAGTTTTCCCTTGATTGACAGGTAACTGCCACTCTACTAGAGCCTCTGGGGGAAGAAAGCTCCCTCGTTTGCCCCAACCTGCCGCGTTTTTGCCAGCTGCTGCCACCAAGGCAGAAGTGGCAGGTTCCCCAGGCCCTGCTCAGCTGAGCTGGCTGGGGTGTCACTTTTCCGTTATCAAAAAGACATTCCAGAATGAAGTCACTACATGGTGACCATGCATGACATTATTGTGGGTGTTGCCCTGGGTTAACATCTTTAAACTTAATTTTATTCCTCCTAAGCATGCATAGTTTCTGTCCAGGTTTGTTCTTTTGTTCAAACAGTAAACATTTTCAGGGTTCCTATCTCCACACTCAATTCCTGCTTCCTAAATTTTGTTTTCTAACCATGGCAAAGGGATTCAACAAGCCATCCTTTCCTTTACAAGTCACAGATTCGTAATCAAATGGGAAAGTGTGGTTTATATCTAGTGCTGCCCTGCGATGTTATAGAACAAGATATTGTTCTATAGTGACTGGGTAATAGTTTGAAAGACCTAAATGGTACGTCACACAATTCCAAGTTCTACTTTTCATGATGTTTTATTTCTTTCTCTAGAATAGGCTTCTATCAGATGGTAGGTGTCTCACTGAAGGTTCCCTCTTGAAATCTAGTGAGGCACTGTTTCTAGTAGTGTACTCCGTATCTGCAGTTGTTTATGATGATCATGGGGAATATCAGCCTATCTTGAAATTTCCATCAATCCTAAATTACATCTTAGGTGATTTTAAACTTTTGTTTCCTTGGCCACAGTACACGTTCAACAGTTATGCTGAAACCCATGTATAATACACAATAACTCCTGAAACCTTATAAGGATAAAATTGATACATTCATAGTTATTGTGATCTTCCACCAAGGATATATAAAACAGTCCTGACATACTCTATGTGTCACTGAGGCCTGAGGATTGGACAATCCTAAAGTCCCCAATAAGCTCATTTCTTATGTAGAAATCAATCACTTATACCAGGCATGACTACAATATTTTGATGCTCTGGGAAGAGAAATTGGGCAGATCCCCTGAGCTCCCATGTTATAGACAAGACTGAGAAACAGAAAGACAACCTCAGCTCTGATCTCCCACTGATTTTCTACTCAATTAGAAATTAAAGTCAAGTGTTGTATCCCTTACCTATGGTTCAATCTATTCCAGAGGCTGAGGCATGAGAATCATTTCAACAGAAGTGTTAAATATCGTTGTTTGTAAGGCTGCGGTCATGCACAATCTAGCCTGGGCAACATAGTGAGAGTTGGTGTTATGAAAAACAATGAAAGAAAGGAAGAGAAAGATTTTGCTAGGTACAGTTTCCAAGAGCAAAATTATAAGGAAATGTCAGTAGGCAGATGGAATACAGGAGTACATAAAGGAGGAGATATATTGTGGTCCCCAAAGGGAGGAGAGAAAAATGAGTCAGGACAAGTTCATTTGCACTTGGTTCCCTAAGAGACTTAAGTTTAATCTGATTGGTAGGGGTCATCCAGACATGTCTGGTACCTGGTGTTGGACTGAGTGGGGCAAGTGAGTATTGATCCAGATTGTAAAGTGCAACAGAAGGAGTGAAGTTTATAATTTGGATATTTTAGTGTGAATAAAAAAAGTTGATTTGAGTCAATAATTCACTGTGTGGCCAGTTTAGAGTGACTTTAAGAATCTAAGATACCAAAGGGTCCAAGTTCTGTAAAATCTGAGATCTTAACTAATAGGAGTTGTATGAAAAATATCTTCCTATAAGAGAATAAATTCTCCAGTTTACATTTAATCTGGAGAACAATTTTCAACTCTAGATCTATGGTCAAATGTAAAAATATTAGCCAGGCTTATTGGAAGATACCTGCAGTCCTAGCTACTCAGGAAGTTGAGAGAAGAAAATTGCAAACACACAGGATCTAAAAGTTCATGTGATATGTACATGCCACAGAACTTTACTGAGTGTTGTAAATAGTCTCTCTCTCTCTCTTTATATATATATATATATCTTTCATATCAAGTCTCTCTCTCTCATATATATATAAAATCATATCTCTCATATCAAATGAGATATGAGAGTTATGTCCAGTACAATTTTTTTCTCCATACTTATTGAAAAAGTGACTTGTTATGTTGTCTTTAGTAGAGTAGCCTGGTATTATAGCTCACAGAAAACTTCAACTGTTCTCAGCAAGCTAACATACTCCCTTAGTTGGTATGGCAGGGGCCTGCATAACATCTGACTGTTTTTTAATTTTTCAGAGATTCGAGTCTCACTAGTGCTAAGGCTGGTTTCCAATTCAGAATCTCAGACATTCCAACGACTGGGACTTCCAAATTACCAATATGAGAGGCATGAAGAAACACTCTAGGCCACAAAACCTAGTTTGAAAAATATACCATGTTCAATGTCTGAAGTGGTGGCTCTCCATGAGGGTGCAGAGATCAAAAATGTTCCCTGTCAATGTGTAACAATAAATAGGTTGCTCTGGTGGTGGGTGACTGTACTACAAGATACTGGGGAATATGAGGCAAAAGTATCACCTGAGCCCCAGAGATGGAGGTTTCAGTGAGGTATGATGGCACAACACTCTACTGAGAGTGACAAAGTAAAACTCTGTCTCAAAAAAATAAAATAAATAAATAAAAAGAAAAGAAAAAGGATAAAGAGTATCCTATTTAATTGTGTCTATGCAGATTTACCATCTGAAATGCAACTTGAGTCTAACTTCTGTACAAAATCTCATCTGTTCACTTCTTGCTACTATGCTTGAGTTCTCTGTGGATTCTGGTTATAAGACCTTTGTCAGAAGCATAACCAGCAAATATCTTTTCCCATTCTGAGGATTGTCTACAAGTGATTGATCTCATCTCAGGTTGGGCAAGAGACTTAAAGAGAAACTTCTCTGAAGAAGACAGAATGCATGGCCTACAGACATATGAAAAAATGCTCACTATCCTTAATTATCAGAGAAATGAAAATCAAAACCACTTTGAGATATCATCTAATGCTAGTTAGATTAGCCCATATAACAAAATCCCAAAATCACAGATGCTGGTGTGGTTATGGAGGGAAGGGAGCACTGTTACACTGCTGGTGGGAATGCAAACTAATACGTCCCTTTTAGAAAATCATATGGAGAACACTCAAAGGTCTAAATATAGATCTACCATTTGATCCTTGAAATCTTCTGTTAGGTATATATCGAGAAGACCAAAAATCACACTACAATACAGATATCTGTACCAGGATGTTCATTGCAGCCCAATTCACAATCGCTAGGTCATGGAAGAAGCCCAAGTGCCCATCAACCCATGAATGGATCAATAAATTGTGGTATATGTACACCATGGAATACTATACAGCCAAAATAAAGATGGAGACTTTGCCCCCTTCATGTTTACATGGATGGAGCCAGAAAATGTCCTCCTTAGCAAAGTATCTCAAGAATGGATGAAAAAATATCCAATGTACTCAACACTATTATGAAACTAATTGTTAGTATCTTAGGAAAGCTAAAATCCAAATAGAGTCCAAGACTATGGAGAAAGGGGAGAAGGACGGGAGGGGAGGGGAGAGGTGGGTGAAGAGAAGATTATTATGGGGATCATGTCTATGATTTATCCTATTTTGGTACATGTGTATTTGTCTAAAGGTTGAATATAAATGTCTAAATGTCTTAACATAACAATTATGAGAAAGTCATGATGGCTATGTTAGCCATTTGAATGAGAGTTTTTCAAACTGTATATGAAAGCAACACACTGCATCCTATAATGGAATTAATGTACACAATTATGATATAATATAAAAAAATCTCATCTGTTATGTCAGCCTAAAGACTGGAATTTCAGTCGTGAATGTAATCAACAAGGCACAAAGGGAGGCTCACTTCTCTCTCTGTGGATGGAGGACTAAGAAATGTTCTGTATCAAACATTTGTAGGACATCTGCAGAAGTGAGCAGAATATTCCTTTGAGTAACTTTTTTTATTTTTTTATTGAATGTTAACCATGTACATTAATGCACTTCTGGGGTACAATGTGGGGTTTTCACATGCATTCTGAAATACTTCCATCAAACTGGTCAACACAGCCTTCATGTCATTTTCTCAGTTATTGCTTTAAAACGTTCACATTCTACTCTTAGAAAGA